>JAZDUA010000143.1:1505000-1667500 GCA_038098605.1 Gryllus longicercus | reverse complement strand
ATCGTAGGTGCAAGTTTGTAACATCGTGACTTTTTAATCATTCCCTTATAATATATTCCCTTATAAGTGATACGGAATCTCAAATTGAGGAAACAGTAAAATTCACTGTTGCGACGTGTGTAAACATTACTTGAAGGTTTTCATTACACGTTTGGGAAAATCTAAAGTTTAAAAAAAGTCTCTTCTTGCGAAAAAATTGATGTAAGAACAGAAAATAAAATTATTTCAAACAATGCAATGAACTTTTCTTAATGTTTGGGAATTTTTGTGATTCCATTATTTGTAAAGCTGTAATTTTTATTCAACACATTTTTACAGAAATATAATGAAAATCTTGTCAATAATAAAACGTTTCGTCATAGTACCTTACATTTAATCATCATCATCGTCATACTGGGGCATTACTTTCGCTTTGTATCATGTATCAGGGAGACAATGTGACAGTTGGTGCGTTAGACATTTCTTCACGAAATCAATAATGACGAGAATTTTTTCCTTGCTCGAAATAACGCATTATTTTCACTCTAATACTTCAATTCATAATCTCGATCCATCGCATCCCTTCGACACGTACATTTTCAGAGAAATAGAGAGAAAGTTGAAAAGGAGATAACTCGAGCCTCGGCAAAGTGAGTTACGGATGGTTGGAATATCTATAACATTTCAGACATTCTCGTCACTCCATATTGGATTATTCTGTGAATGCTGGTGCCTACAAAAGTCTGCTTCCAACAGAAGCGAATAGCGAAAGCTTTACAATGCTAGGTCGCACAATAGACTACATTCCTCCTCCGCTGTCGCTGCTTGCACGAGGGCTAAGGCATGCGCGCCAGGCTGCCTCCTGTTCTCCTGCACGTGCAGGCGGAGGCCCGCGCCAAAGCGCAAAGAGATTTCGTTGAGGAACTGGCCCTACGCGTGGGGGGCTGCAACCTTTTGTACTCGAGAGGACAGTGCCTCGGATTTTCCCCAAAGAAGGATCAAGGCAAATGTCAGGGCGAAAGTTGCGGAATTGGCGTTGTTTCGGATGTGCCGGATTCATTGAATTATTAATTTATCGCTGAATATTACTCGAAAATTGACAATAGTTTGTGAAATTCTGAATATAACACTGAGTAGTCGAAGTAATAATAAAAATAATAATGCGGAAAATAATGATAATGATAATAATCTGAGGCAACTTGATCAGAGATCTAGATTTGTTCTCCCAGATGTAAATGTACAGCTTGTCCTCCCCTCTTAAAATGTTACTACTCTACATGTATGTAAATTTAGTGGTTACGCGGAAGGGCAGGCACTATGGCCTGAGCCTCGCCGTTAATAAAGACATTATTATTATTATTATTATTATTATTATTATTATTATTTATTATTATTATTATTATAATTAGAGATGAAATTCTTGATCTGACTTTGAGAAAATCTTGTGAAATATCCCTAAATATTGACGTTGAATTAAAAATAATTAATGCTAGTCTCAAACTTGTCACGGCTTGACAAATTGATGTATCCTTCAAAGCCAGTGGTCCTTTAAGGACCCTCAGAAACACTGTGATCCCGATTGGGTAATTTACACATTACGTATTTGTGGTTTCGTCGTGTCTGAAATTATTCTATTGAATGCAGTATTCAACAAAGGCATAATATTAATTTATTTAAAGTGGAATTCAGGCAATGGACAACAAACTGAAAGCTTCTCATGAAACTATTGTGTGGTAGATACATGCAACATTTCGTTAGTCCAGTATTAATTGCGTCATGTAAATAAAAAATGCAAGTCGTTAGAAAGAGATGGAAAATATGCGCTCTCCATCGGGAAGACCACGCTATCAACCAAGAACGTGTCTGTGATCAATTGAACGCAAAATCAATTGTTTTAGGAGAAGCAAAATTCCCCTGCATTGATCAACACCGGTGATATTACTAATGCATAAATAATTGAAGATGGTGACTTAAGGAACACTTATTTTTATTTAATGAGTACCATCTGGTAGCATAGCTGTCATAATTTATGCCTCCTGAAAGTGAATAATTCTCGAGGCTAACCGCTGCATTTGAAAGGTCTCGTTCGAAAAGCCCCGGTGCCGCAGGATTCAAGAGCGCCAGTTACCAGGGTTTAAGGCGGCAGTCACAGTTGAACCGATTTTCCCGAACCACAGTTGAGCCGAAATTTCGGTCCGCCGAAATCGGACATCTTCGTGAGATTTGCCGGGACAGTTCAAACGCGTGCTGGTCAATCGAAATTGTCATAATGAAGCCGAACGACCTCTTTCGACGGCGTTCGAAAACATCCACTCTCGAACGAAAGATTTTGGTTTGCTTCTGTGGTTCCATTCATTCGAAATCAGATGAAAGAGTCAGGCCATTTGCTATACAAAGATCATCTCATACACATGTAGATGGTCTTAAGCGTGGTTCACAAATGTTCTGTGTGGAATTGTTGGTTGTTTTCGGGTGCAAATGAAGTAATTTAGAATGAAATAAGTTTCATTCGCAGATGTCCGGTATCAAATGACCGGACGGCTGCACTCTGCGACTAGGGAAATTCTCTGCGACGATCTGAAAGACTGGTGTTGGGGCGGATATACTGTAACAGTGGCTGATACATTTGCAGTTTTTGTCTGTGGAAATTTTTGATTTGAATGTAATATTTGATAAAAGAATCTAAAGAAGGGCGACCTGTTTTGTAGTTGTTTGATCGAGCACCTTTCAACACTTGTCACCGGGAATCAAATTGTGTGCGATGCACGCGGAATTTGTGGTGGTCAAGGAGGGTTCACGAAGGTGTTCCCCCGTTTCCACTACTTCTCATTAAGCCATTTCTCGCTCATCATTTATATCATGTGAACATCATCACCCATCATCTATCTATTCATTACACTTTTCATCCCAGTTATGAAAAGGCAAAGCCTCATGGGGAAATAATAGGAAACCTTTTTATTGAAACAGAGAATTATACAATAGACAAATCATAAGTAAAAGGAAAAGTCATATCATAAGATAGTACACATTTTTTGAACACATTTATAGTATGTGAGCCCCTTTAGCACGTGTTTTTTATTTGTAATTTCGTTTCTGGATTGGACTGTTCTTTATTTCTGGATCAAAATGCTTGTCTGAGTTCGATAGTTAAACATTCAACTGCGAATATGCTCTCTTCAAATATACCACAATATTGGAAGTCTGATGTTATATATGACAAACCTATCGGATTTTAAAGACTAACGAAATATATTAAAGCGTCAACGAAACAGTCAGAAGAATCACTTCATCTCAATATCTTGCCAATCAAGAAAAGATACATTTCGACCGTCAATTGAACGCGAAATAATTGGTTTTGTTTGAGACCAAGTTCTGTAGTGTCTTCGTGAATTGAACGGAAGATCATTGGCTTTGGTAAAGACCCAATTCTGTAGTGTCTTCGTGATTTGACCGCGAAATGATTGACTTTGGTAGAGACCAAATTCTAGAGAGTGTCCGTGCACCAAGTTTCAAAGGCCTGGGCTCCGTCTCGAGCGCAGTGCGGCAGCGCTCGCCAGATGCTCAGGGGCGAAGTGCAATACGCGCGACGATCTGAAATTCGGGCGGGGGCGGGGGCAGGGCGGCCGGAAGCGGGGTCCGCGGGGGCACGAGTCACGGGGCGCGGGCCACAAAAAGCGCCAGGTGCGGGCGCGGGCACCACCTGGCGGCGGCGGCGGCGGCGGCGGCGTGTGCGCACAAAGACGGAGCCAACGTCTTCTCCTCGAGGAGCGCCACCTTCTGGAAGGCCCGGCCCCCGCGCACAATGCCCGCCGCGAAGGCAGGGGGTGCGTCCCGGGAGCGTGCGCGGCCCGTGCCGCCCCGCCACGCCCCGCCGCGCCCCGCCCGATCCACGTACGCGTTCCGCCCCCGTGCGCTCGCCCGCCCGCGCGCGCCACCTGCCCGCCCCGCAGCGTGACGGACCACCGACCACCGACCGCCGCGCCGCGCCTCGCAACGGCCGGGCTCAGGTGGTCGCGACCGCGCAACCGCCGCCACGTCGCCTGCTCGTGCTGCTGCGGCTCCAGCAACGGCCCGGACGATCCGCCGCACGGACGCATGTGCGCGGAGGGGGCTGGTGCGGGAGGGCGAGGCGCGGGGCGATGCGAGGTGACGCGGGGCGGGGCAGAGCAGGGTGGGGCGGGGCATGCCGTGGCGGGGAGGGCGTGGCGTGGCGTGGAGGGACATGGCGGAGCGGGGCGGCGCGGGGCAGGGCAGGGCCTGGCGCAGCGGGGACGGGGCGGATTGCGTGGAAGCGAGGTAGGGCGGGGAAGTGAGAGGCGGGGCGGGATAGGGCGTGACAGGGCGGAGAGGGATGGTGCGGGGCGGCGTGCGGGGGGCGGAGTAGGGCGAGAGGTGAGGGGCGGAGCGGGTTCAGGACGGGGCAGGGCGCAGGGGTGCAGGTCGGATCGTTGCCGGGCGGGGCGGGGCGGGATAGGTCCGTGAGGGCAGGGGCGGAGCGGTGCGGGGAGCGCCGGAGCGGGTTCGGGACGGGACGGGACGGGACGGGTGGGGTGGGGGGCGGGGCGGGGGCGGGGCGGGGCGGGGTGGGGTGGGGCGGAGAGGTGCTGGTCGGATTGTTGCGGGGCGGGGCAAGGCGGGTGCTCCCGGCCGCGACAAGAAATGGAATCCCTCACTTAGCCAAAGGAGCAACGGCGCGCGAGAGACCTCAACGCCACCCCACGTGCGCCTTCAATGGACCCCGAGGGCTCAACCTGATGGATGGCGTGGGGGCTCCGCCGCGGCGTGAAAGACGCGCCGGGCGGACGTTAGCGGGCAATGACGTAACAGTATTGTGCGTTGCGCGCAGATTAGGGACAGGGTGCTCTGGAAAGGAGAGGAGAGTGCGGCGGGGGATGGGGATGATAACGGACGCGGCAAGTGTGGCATGTGGAAACACGGTTCGAACCGGAGCAGATGTGCACAGGTCCCTTTTGCAAAAAACATAAACAGAGGAATAAATTGTTAGCGTCTGCATCCGCGGTACCTGACAAATAAACTTCATAAACGTCCTTGAAGCTCAAACACTGAAACTATTTCTAAGAAACTGAGGCATTTTCATGATTTGTTGTCCGTTTGTGAGCCAAGCAATTGCAAATTGTGCGTTTCACTGACACGAATTATAAAATGTTCGAGACAACAGTAGATACTTAAAATTGAGACGCTTTCCTTTTGTTGATGCAGATATCTTCTACAGTAAAATAGAACTGTAGGAGATAAACTTGACTTCTACAGTAAAAAGAGACGCGAGGACGGAGTAAAGAGTAAGGACTTTCTTGTTGTTTCCGAACTTTATCCGGATGTTCTTCTCTGGTAGTTGTGAGATGCTCCGTGCAACGTTTATTAATGCTGTTGAGTTGCGCACCTCCTGAGGAAACGCGCTAGTTCTTCTGCATATCTCGAGCGTCCCCAGTAGTTCGTTTTTTGTTATCATCCTATATCGCTGTATTGAACGTATAAATGCTAAACTCACAAGACAAGTCAAAAACGTTGTTCTCGCTTGAATAAGCATTGGAAGCTTCTCAGTGGCATGTTCTTTGACATAATTAAGACTCACAACAAATATGTAATTTCAATATCAGATTTCATAATTTATTTTTATCGTAGCCTATTTATTTTCAAAATTTGACCTCAAATTTCAGAATATCTCTAAAGTTAATTACAGAAAATACGCCGTAATGATACAGAATTGTACGGAAAAGAAATTGAATTCAGTGAAGAAATATTCAAATGTATCTGAAAGGCATTTAACCCAAACAAATGTTAGTCCTTACGGTTATGGGTGTAAGTTTCTCCTAAAAAGTTGACATTTCAATG
Source organism: Gryllus longicercus (assembly GCA_038098605.1). Classification (NCBI taxonomy): domain Eukaryota; kingdom Metazoa; phylum Arthropoda; class Insecta; order Orthoptera; family Gryllidae; genus Gryllus; species Gryllus longicercus. The sequence continues at coordinate 1,661,668 of JAZDUA010000143.1, read as the reverse complement.
AAACTGCCAATATTCTAGTGATCTAAATTGCATTTATTTTTTTCTGATACGTAATTTCTTGTTATTGCCTTCGATATGAATCTCGAAATACCCGAAAATAAAGAACTTACCTGTGACGAGAGGGTCTTGATTACGAGGGAAATATTAAACATACAAACATATTAATTATTAAGAGTTGAATGATGCTACATGTTCTCTTATGGGGGAATTACGAAAGGGAATTATAGGAAGGAAATATGAAAAGATAGATGAAAATATTACAAACCGAGTAACGAAGGCAACTAGCTAATTAGTAAATAAGTAAATCTGAATCTTTTTTAATTAATTTATTTTTTCTTGCTCGACAGTAGTCTTTCAAGGGATTTAATAACACATACGATTAGTAAATGACATTTTTGGATTGGCCATCCATAAGATATGAGTGGTTTGTATTCTGAATTAACTGTTGATTAAATATAATTGTTGAATAAAAAGAGGAGGGTTAGGCGGTTTTGTAAAGGAGCTGAGACTGTTATGGTTTACAGTGTTTCAAATTTATATTTGGGAAATCTAGACTTTATGCGGGGATAGAACGCCTTTTATTCCTATGTTATAAATAATGGTACTTGTGGAGGTATGCAGGTTTTTGTAAAACTAGTTAGTTAATTTGGCTATGGTTTCTTCTAGTTTTTGTATTTTTACTTTTCGATGAATTTGTCCAATTGAACAAAGGATGATTTAGGGTATTTCTTAGAAATATATTTGGATTATTTGAAGTTTAATGATATTGCTAAGAGCTGCACCTCCCCAAATTAGGCATCCATATCTTATGGCAGGATTTGAATAGTAACAGTCGTAGGAATAGTGGTTTAGTAAAGGAAATAATTTTTCTTTTGTTTTATTTGCTACTACATTGATGTACGGTTTCCATGTTAACCTTTTATCAAATAAACTGCCAAGGTATTTTATTGGTGAAGTGGCCCATGGTATTCTCGTACCTAGTATTCTTAGTTCATTTGTATTTCGAGGTCTACGTAGGGTGAACTTTTTTGCCTCATATTTATCTGGGGTAATTTTTACCTGATATTTCGGGATTCTCAGTCGATGCATTTTATATACAAGTCCTGAAGGCAGTCATAATCCTGGCGTAAATCCAGAAACACTGTTACTGTGTGTTTCTTGGTATGAAATCCTTGCGCGACTGCTTCAGTTAATCGTAGGAGTTGATGAGTAGTTGCGTGATTCGCTTTGAAACCAAAGTAGCGGATGCTACGGCGATCCTTGATTAGAAAATGGTTCAATCATTTTAGTATCAAATTTTCATATATTTTGGAAAGTGTAGATAAGAGACTGATGTGTCTCTAGTTTTCAGCAAATCTAGAATATTTGTTAGGAAAATGGGATTATAATTGTCTTTTTCCACGATATTGGGAAATAGTTAAGACGTAGTGACGCATTTAAGATCGCCGTCAATAATGCAACAGTTTGTTTATTTATCATTTAGACGCAGGCGTTACTGATTTCGTCAAATCATGGGGCTTTTTTAAATTTAAGGAATTTTATTACTGATGTCTCGGAAGGTGATGTAAATTTGATTGGTGGCGCTGCGGTTGGGTTTTCAATATTTAAATAATATGTCATTTGATCATTAAATGTATTGTTTGTCACTGGGTGCGGTTTAAACGTAACTTTCAGGTGTTTAGCTATAACTTTCACTTTATCCTTATCGGAATAAACTAGGGATAGATTATAGCTAAACACATGGAAGATACGTTTAAACCGAATATTTAAAATTAGGTAAAAAATGAAGTATTGTATTTACCAAGGACGCTGGTTCTAACGATCTCGGGCGACAAAATCCCCGAGGCCAAAGCCCCTCGAGCTTTTGTCGTTATTCGAACTTTGGAACTCTTATAACGCCCTTTGTGGAAAAATAACTATTATCTACTTTGATTACATAAAGTCAAACTTTGCGAATTTGTCATTAGTTTGGAAAAAATATTATTAGACTACGAGAGTTGAATATTTCATGGGCTACTATTAACCAGTATCAACACCAGTCTCCTACATTGTCCAGGATGAGTAACGAAAATAATACATTGATATTTTTATTAATTTGAAAAAAACCTTGTACTGTTTCATTCGTATCGTAAACACCCTTCACTTCTTGATTACTGTTTGTAACGTAATACAATTCCATAAATAAATATTATGTATAATGATGCGCTTAAGTTTGATTAGCACACTCATGGACGTCATATAAGTGTGCTAATGCCGTGCCTTGACGTACGTATGGACGTTTATAGGTTTCTTTATCAACGTTTATTTTACTGTGTTAATTATAGCTCCCCTTTCTTTGGATATAAAGCAACCCGTTTTTTATCAAACGGAGTTTCGTTTCTTTCCTAACCAATACATTTAATTTCTCACGATTTTAAATAGTATTTATGCTATACGAGTAGAAGGAAATATATCTTTGAAAATTATTTGTAATTACAGAATTATTTTATATCCCAGATTACTCGGTAACCTCAGGATTATTTCAATGCTCGTTTCATCGTAATTCTTTTAGTAATTAAACAGATAAAGAGGAAACCCACAAACACGACACGTAAAAACGCATTACCGTCCTTGCGTTACGCAGTCGTGTAAAAATAGATTTAATTTCGTAATTTTCGTTATTACGTGAGAGTGACGTGAATAGGATAGCAAAACTCAACATTAATCATTTCTCCAATCTAATCCTCCTTCCATCACGGAACGCGTGGCGTGGTCAGTCTGAATGGTGGCGTCCTCGGTCCTTTCCAAAACGCTGGTAGCAAAAAAAAACGTTATAGTCCAAGAAGAACAGCAAAATATACTCGTTAATTACATTTAACTTACGGTATTAAGAATTATTCCTTAAAGCGCGAGTCACATAACGTCAATCCATAAACGAAGTAATAAAATTGTTAAAATCACACCCATTGCGGAAGTGACCGTAAGCTTCCTGCGCTGGCTGGAGAGATCCAGCACCGACCTTCGCCGGCTTGCGAGATTTCCCGCCACCAGGTATCTCCCACCCTCCGTGCACTGCTCCAGCCGGGGCTAGCTCGAAGCTCGAGACTGGTCTCCAAACGAGTGTGAGAGTGCACGTAAGTGTATGTGTGAGGCGTGAGGAATCGACGACGACGAAGAAGAAGGAAAGAACACATGCGGCCTGTGGCCCGTTTGTTAGGGTAGTGCTCCGGCATTCGCCAGGTGTTAAATTGAGAAACCACGGAAAATTACCAATCATAGCAGTCGGGCGCTAGAATTCCCCTCGAAAGCGGCTGAAATCGACCTAGCTGTGTAGCTGGTGGCGAAAATCCTGCCACAGTCGGGACTCGAACCCTAGTACCTTCCTGTCAAAGATATCATTTGATGCCCTTCGTCGGTCTATGGGTTCGAGCCCTGAATAAGGTGTGTGTGTTTTCACCGAATAATTGTGGTCGGGCGGTTTCTCTCATACACGTACCGCAATTTAACATTGTCCTATTCAGAGTTGTTCATCTGTCAATTACTTCTCAGAATTACAGGTACAGAGGAAGGCAAAGACAAACCAAGAGCGCGGCCCGGAAAAGGGGGCTTCCTCCAAGCCCGCATTCAGAAATAACCGACAAATTCATCGGAAATAGGATCATTAAAGAAATTAAGAAACCTATTGTGAATTAATTAAACGTGTTGAACTTTTTTTTTTCAATTTATTGATGGAGGTTTCATATCTGAAGAACTTAGAAAAATATTTAATAATATTCGGATTTGCACTGCGAGAATCAAGATGTATTCACTGGGCACAAACAATCGCAACTTGGATAAATGCCGAAAATCTTGTTAAGTCGGAGAAATATCCGAGTACAATATTTTACCTAATTTTACAGATTCTGTAACGGGTGCACTAAAAATTGGTTTGAATATGTATCTGTAATGTATGCTGGCTATACTAATGACATAATCCAACAAATGTGATACGAAATGACTCGTACAAACCGATAGGAAATCCAATACTAGAAATTTAGCATTAACAGAACAATTTCGTTCCAAATCTTGTCATCGTCCACAAATGTAATGTCTTATCAGAAGAACAATGTGCAAAAAAGCAATCAGTATTTGAATCGTTAAATGGTTATGTGTTTGGGTAGAATGTATACTTAAATTATTTTTAATGCAATTTTTTCTCACTTTAAGATTTGCTGTTGCTTACTTATTTAATAAAGTATTGGAAGTTTATTATATATTTAAGGTATGGAAAAAGTTTGATTTTTTACTGAGAATTTGCAAGGACTTAGTATTACTCTGCATAAGCGAATGTCTTCAGTGGGTACATTGTTGTTGTTGTTGTTGTTGTTATTATTATTATTATTATTATTATTATTATTATTATTATATCGAAAAAATCTGATCGGAAACGTCGACGGAGAACTCAATTCCAGCAGGATCCACGAAGTCGTGGGTGTCGAACAGTTGCAAATTTCCAATACCGGATAGGGATCGAACCGCAACTTCCCATTCATTGGTGATATCGACCGTCTCAACCACAGAGCGCCATTTGCTGTAAAAACTTTTGTGTAAACGTAAGGACATACACATGTGTTTTGCGGGCCTGGATAGCCGTGGTCGCTAAGGCTAAAGAGCCGTAGCTGCCTCGGGCCTCAAGTGTTGCGGGTTCGAATCCCGCCCGGGTGTGGATGATTGTGTACGTCCGTTTATCTTTACCCACAATATTACGTACAGTGGTCGCTATATGACATTAGTAGTTGAAAAGCGACTTTATGTACGTTCAAAAAAACACGTCTTTTAAATAAACTTGAATGTGCGATTCACAATGATTCTGAAGGTAAATGTAAACAACGTAATCATGGATATCGACACAATAAACATTCGGCACAGATATTGTATATACTGTAAGTGAAATGGGCGCAGTCATGTTTGGACGTTAATTATTTCGTATAATATAAACAGGGCAAAATAATCTAAAAGGCGTTTCATGAACAATTTACTTCCATTCATTCCGTGCCATGACATTCTATGAATCATCTCTTAACGAAAAATTCAAATTTCGGAGACAGTAAGTTCGAGAAAGGAATCTCCCATCACCACCAAACTGAACAAGGACCAGCCGGCGGCCCCGCCCCCACTGAATCTGTGTATCCGCCTGTGGTCGGAGGTGGGGCCAGGTGCAGCTGGGGCCGGCGCCGCCGCGGCGTCCGCTGCAGCTGCCTGGCTCCTGACGCAATTCGCTCTCCCTCGACAACACCGCTCCTCCCCGCTCCTCCTCCTCCGCTCCGCTCCGCTCCGCTCTGTCCCGCGCGCGCAGGTGGACCAGCTGCTTTGAGGCAGTGCCTCTGCCGAGGAGGCGTTGGCCCCGGGAACAGGATCCTGCACTGGATGCTGCGTATCAGTGCAGGGGTGGATACAGGCATTTACTTGGAGGGAGAGGGGGACACTTAGTTGTTGTTTTTGTTACTTACTTTATTGTATGTGAATTACTTTGCAAATAGGTTAATGACATTACCTGTATTAGAATGGCAAGACGTCTCACTTATTACTTTGTGCATTTCCCTTGGTGAATTCAAGTAATTCTAATTGGCCTGTATATTTTGTCTTTTCTCTTAGATGGCTGATGAGTAGCTGATGAGGAGGTTCCGGGGTCGGTTCCCGACGAAAGCAAAAATGAAGATGTAGTTTTCTAAAACAAATTGTCTCAATTTCTGTGACGTGTAACGAAGGAAAAAGCTTCGGAAGGCCTAGTAAGCTACGTATGGTGATGAGAATACATCATGCTCGCTACTTGTCTGTCTGTCTTACCCCAAGGCATGGACAATGAATGAAAATACGGCTCAGGCCTGGAACATCGCTAATGAGCAAAAATAGGATTAATCCGAGCCTAAAATACCATTGCTTTTCTTCTGACAGAATAACATCGACTCTTAACAAGGCTTTGGAGGTCACAACTCTTGACACCCATTCCTGGGCACGACGGTGTACCGTTTCCTGTATCTGCTTTAAATGACTCGCAGACTTAGGATCATGATCGCATCAAGAAAGGGAAGAGATTTTTTGGTAATGTGAAAATAGAAAGGATGAAGCTTTTGTTCCATACTAACTACTTCATTTTAATTGTAGTAAAAAAAAGAATTGAACGAAAAGTAGTGTTGAAGCTCTAACGCGATAAATATTCAACTCAGGTTCGAACAGTCGTAATCGCTATAGGTCGTTGACCAAATGCACCAACGAGACACGAGCACGGTCGTACTTCTAAAAAGTTGTACATTCAGTCCAGCTGATTCACGTATAGAATGACAAGCCGTTTATACTGTCGCTTTTGCACTTCACAGTAGCTTATGAGCGTTATCGCTCGTTTCCTTAGCAGAGACGGATCTTCAAGATGAAAGAATACTTCGATGGTGTAACGGTTAGCGTTTCGGACTGTTGTACCCAAGTTGGCGGGTTCAAACCCGATCGAAGCCGTGGATTTTTAAGGGCGAAAAAATTCTTCGTACGCCTTCCTTCGGAGGGGAAGTAAAGCCGGCTGTCCCATGTTAGTAGATTTACTTGCATGTAAAAGATCCTCAAGCCTAAATGACGCCTCTGAGCCAAATTCAAATCGCCTGTTTCTCGCCCAAGAAATAACTCCTTTCTCTGCTAGTTGGTGAAAGGAGCGTAGCGAAATTTGCGTGGTCAGACGGAAGAGCAGGCCTAATGGCCTGAGTCTCGCCACGTAAAATAAGGCATTAATCCAATCCAATCCAATACTTTAAAATATATGTGAATCTGCCCAATGAGTGGAGTAATAGCAACTGAGCTTTGACCAGCGACTCTGACAGGCAAGAACTTGGGTTCGAATCCCAACGGTAGCGTATTTTCGACACAAGCTAGGCCCTACATAGTGAAGTCGAATTCAGCCGCTTCTGGGGGAGAATGCTACCGTCTGCTGCTCTGATCGGTAGTTTCCTGTGTTTTTATCGATCAACATCAGGTTAATAACGGAACTGTAAAAAATAGTCACAGACCACGCGCGATCATTCCTTCCACCTCCGTATCTTTTTCACCCCTACACACACATACACTTACATTGACTACACTACCTGCCTACTGGCACATGTTAAGAGACCAGTCGGGAGCCTAGGGCTTGCCCTGGCCGCAGCGGTACCCTGCTGGGTGGGGAGACCGCCGCAAACCGACATGTAGTCAGATCCGGATGTCGTCATCCAGAGGGGAAAGAACACCGTCGCGTTATATTAAAAGCATTCACTACATTAACGAGATCGATGTCCATTGTAATTGACGGGCTCGGAAACATTACATGAATCAAATGGAGGAACAAAATTGTGCCGAAATTTTATAAACATTACATTTGCAAACAATCAAGTAAAACTAACGAAAAATCAGTTCTTTAATTTACTAAATCCTCGTCGGGATGAGATCACGTGAGCAATGTAAACTATCATGAATTTTTTAAAATAAATTGAAACTCGATGTTGGTTTTAGAGGACAGAGGAGACAGAAGGTTTTGAGTTGTCAGTGCGCCTAAATGTATCATCATTGATTAAGGCATTCTTATATTATTTTTTTGTCTTGGAACAATATCATAATAATAATAATAATAATAATAATAATAATAATAATAATAATAACAATAATAACATTAATAATCAAAATATTGGAATAATGTGCATTGATAAATAATATATTCGTGAACATTGTGTTGTATTTGGAACGAATATTGCAAGTTGACTTGGTATTTCTGGACGAAACTCTTCTGAGAAAGCTTTTTTTTCCGCCATTCACCGAACCTCCGGCGTAATTTACGAATGAACGTGCTCGTGGAAGAGTCGGCCGTCGCTGGCGCGTTGTGCTTGCGTTGCGTCGCGACGCCTCCTGGCACTTGCCATTGTTTACCGAGCACGTTCCCGAGCAGCCGGGCGGGCGCTCGCTCTCTCGGCCCCCTAAACAGCCCGCGGCCCCTGCACCTCTGCCGGGACGCGGAAGCCAGGAGTCGCCTGCAGCGGCGAAAGCGAGGACCTGCGACAACCGGCAGACACGCACCAGCTGCGCCGCCCGTCCTCCAGCCCTCTGCCCTGTGACACTCCCCCAGACCCCCCCGTCTCGTCTCGCTCCGCCACCCCGTCGCCCTGTTCCGTCCTGTCCCGCCCCGCCCTCCCCGTCACGTGTCCTCGTCTCGCTCCTCCACTCTGTCCTGCCACATCGCCTTGCCCCGCCCCATCCCACTGTCCTCCCCGCCCCCAACGCCCTGTCCCGCCTTGCCCCATCCCCCCCGCCCCGCCTCCCCGTCTCGCTACTCTACTCTGTCCTGCTCCATCGCATTCTCCCGCCCCATCACGCTGTCCTCCCCGTCCCCGTCGACCTGTTCTGTCCCGCCATCCTAACGCACCCGGTCGCCCACTCCTGTCCCGCCCCCTCTGCCTTGCCTCGCCACCCCGCCCTACTCTGCCACCCTGAACCACCCCGACCCGTTCAATTCGTGTTTCGTCCCATCACCATGCCCTACCTCGCAGCCCACTTCCCACCCTCCACCCCCGTCGGTCTCGTCGCTGTGTTTAGACCACCCCGCATCCAGAAGCTCCGTTTCACTCTTCTCTCGCATTCCACCCCATCGTCCCCGCCCCGCCCTTCCCTCCCCCTCTCGCGCCGCTCGCCTCCTCCGGTGCGCGTGCACCGAGCGACGGTTTTTTCTGGAGGAACGAGGGCAGCGCCTCCAAGGTTTCGGGAGCGCCGCGCCGCCTCGCCGCCCGCGTGGCTTTGTGTACAGAGCGCGGGCCGAGGTGCCGGCGCGGCGCGGCGGCGGTGCGGCGGCCGCGTGGTGCGTCTTTGGTGCGGTGCGGCTCGGGGCGCCCGAGGAGGCGTCGAAGGTCACCCGAGGAGGCCCGGGCGCCATCTGCCCTCGCCGCCGCCGCCACTGACGCAGCTGCCCGCCGCACCGCCGCGCCGTCGGCAGCAGCTGGAGCCGCCGCCCCCCCCCCCCCCCGGCCGCTCCCCGCCCCGCCCCCGCCCCGCCCCGCCGCCGCGCCTCGCCAGCCTCGCGCCGCCCGCCGGAAACCATCCATCGAGAGGCACGCGCCCGCCGCCGTCGCCGCCGCCGCCGCCGCCGCCGCCGCCGCCGCCGCCGCCGCCGCCAGCGCTGCCGTCGCCAGGCCCACCCGCACGCACCCCCGCGGCGCCGCCGCCGTCGCCACTGTCTCCGTGGCACCCACTCTCCTGCACATCATTATCATCCACCCTCGCGCTGGAAACGGGATCAACCAGATGATTGCAGGGGATGTCGGGATATCTTATCGGTTATTCTCTTTGATATTTGGCAGCAAAAGGTTTAAGAATAGAATATCGATACATCTATATATAATTTTGTATTTTACTTGCACTTCACCTGAATCGAAAGGAATGTTATGTTTCTATTGTTATTGTATTTCAAATCTGTTAGTTTGACCCGTGTGGACATTCCACACTTTGCCGTTTTTTTAAATGAAATATTACCTTTACACTGGAACCCAACTTGCAGCGGCCGGGCTCCGCCCAAACTTCAAAGGTGGTGTAACTGTTCGTTCAAGCTGCAGACAGAGGATAGTACGTGGATAAACATTATAGTATTGCTAAACGTTTATTAAAGCATACAGAAATATTATGGCATACAGAAACGTAAAGTGAGAAAAGTGTGATTAAATTGAATATAATATCAATTGGTTAATTTAATTTTACATAGATATCGAGATGTTGCACGTTTCTGATCATTCGCGCTGTGGAGAACAGATATCCAGGAGAGATAAATCTAAAAGAAATGTAATAGAAGGTCCGAAGGTCTTATTTTGTATGTTACGGTTGAAGAAACGTACTTTGTGGCCCTTTAGTGATCCGAAAATGAAGAGTTAAGGGTATAGGATTCTTCGTGAACGGATTATTCACAATGGAAACGTGATCCAGCGTAGCGTATATTTCATGTTGCATATGCGGCTATTGATTTTTTAGATCAAAATATGCAACATTACTAATTTTTCGTCCTAAGTTTGTTCTATGCGCCCTTGGAATGTTGTTTCCCCGTCCACCAGCAGCTCAATTCTTTTGTTTTGTGGCGATGGTGTCTTATAAATTGTAACAAAACCGTCAGGGTATCCATAGAGCAAAACGAATATTGCATTTGATTTCCACCAAAATGTCAGTGAAATACCCCCAAGAAAGCAAACGCGTTCATAGGGAGTTACGTGAATGAATGAGTCGATCCTGCAGTTTATTTATCGCACGGTATTATCAATTTACCAGAATCGATTCCACGGTTCGTAATACCTAAATATACTGCAAAAAATGACATATTTAAGAATCTCAATATCGTTAGTTATCTCCCTGACTATCATCACTTCACTTCTCATTCTCCATTACTCCTCTGACCACCACCACCACTTTCATTACCTTTGCCACCGCCACTGCTACCGGTACTACTTTGTCAGCAGCACCGCAGCCTCCACAGCAATCCGCAGAGTGCAGCCGGCACTCGCCATGCGCCACCAATATCATCAATTATTTATTTTCCTCCGGAGTTTTCCCACTTCCAGATAGTAGCTGTCGGAGAAATACCACGACGCCTCGAGGCGCGACCACCGCCCCGCCCCGCCCCGCCCCACCCCGCCCCGCCCCGCCCCGCCCCGCCCCGCTCCGCCCTGCCCCGCTCCGCCCCGCCCTACCCCGCCCCGCCCCGCCCTGCCCCTCCCCGCCCTGCCCCGCCCCGCCCCGCCCCGCCCCGCCCTGCCCCGCCCCGCCCTGCCCCGCCCCGCCCCTCCCCGCCCCGCTCCGCGCTGCTCCGCCTTCCAATGCCATCCGCGCGACGAAGTCTAGCGCGCCGCCTGTCGCGTGTGTTACACAAAAGATCAGACCCGGAGGGTCGATGTCAGTGCAGTGCGTCTGACCGGGAGGTCGCAGGTTCGAGACCCGACGATGGCAGAATTTTCCACACTGGCTATACATCAACGTCGAATTCAGCCGCTGTGTATTCTAACGGCCGGCTGCTCTCGTTGCTAGATTTTCATGGTTTCTCCGATCAACACGAGGCGAATGCTGGAGCAGTACTCTAACAAACGAGCCACGTTCTGCGCTCGATCTTTCCTTCCTCTTCATCCTATCCTATCCGCACCCCTTACTTACACAAACTTACAGTAACATGCATTACACTACCACACGTGCCGGCAGACTGGTCGGGAGCTTAGAGCTTGTCGTAGATGGGAGGGTGCCTCGCTGGTGGGAGAAACCTAGCTGGGGAAATCCCCGGTTGCCGGCGGTAGGTCGGTGATGGATGTCACCATCGAGCGGGGGAATATCATCGCCACCTCCCGACACAAAACAAGCACAACACTTACGGGACTAATGACCTTAGCAGTTGACCCGCTCGGAATCACTAATTAACCAACCAACCAATCGAGGCGCAACCTCCACACCGCACTGCTCCTGCTCCACCTTGCGCGCGACGATGTCTAGCAGGCTGCCTGTCGCATGTGTTCCACAAAAGATCGCCTTTCTGTCCGAAACACGAATGTCTGGCCGTTCCGCCGCTGTCCAGGAGATAAGTTCTGCCGCTTTCGGGCAGTTACGTGCCGCTCGTTTTCCGGAGGAGTGTTGGGATTCTTATAAAGGATCTCGACGCGTTGGAAATCGTCGGAAATCGTTAGAAATCGTCGGCAATCTGTATTGTAACGAGCGATGCGTGTCGAAACTAATTGGAGAGAGGGGAAGTCAACATTGTAAACGAGCCATCTTCGGTGGGTTTTATCACGTGGAAGCAGGTTCTGTGATGTTGAAACACTTGGGCTCGGTGATTATTTTCTTTCGATTGAAGGCGGTGGCTGTGGAGCTTATTATAGAACTGGAAATTGGGAATCTCTGAGAGAGCGCACGCCTCAAGCCTGATTGAGCTTTTCGGTATTGCTCAATGCATTACGGTAGCAACATCATACTTATTTCATTTCCCAATTTACATTCATTGCCCCTAATTGCACTTGACAATAGTGTAATTTCATATTTAAAAAATATAATTTGAAGGTTTGCACGTTCATCAATATTGTAACAGTTGTTCACTTCAACAACTGCATTACTCATGAGGTTGGGCGTAACCTGGAGAAATATCTACCTTTCCCCTTATAGCCCGTTGAATTCAGAATTTATATTTATTTGGAAATAATAATCATTATAGCATTACTCGATTTGCACGGCGAACAAAACTCTGTGTTAAGCTAGTGTAGGGATCTAAGTAGAATAATTTGTCTAGATATGATCCTGATGATTGAATTTATCAGGGATTAATAAGAAAATATTAAAATTTGGTAATTAGTATCACCTCGATTATTATTCGACTAACCTTTACTCGCTTTCATACCGTAACTACTGTTAAAGTAGTTCTACTTAATAAATCACGCGTGTTCCACACTATCCATTTCTTCATAACAATGACCGACGGTGGCAGGAGTATCGACACTGGTTGCATAGCTAGTTCGAATTGGGCTGCTGCCTGTAGGAGAATGTTAGCGCTGGCTGCTCTGATCGGTAGTTTTCCGATCGGTAGTCAACCCCAGGCGAATGATGAAACAGTTATCTAACAAACGGGCCACGAACGCGCTATCTTTCCTTCCTCTTACTTGTCCTATCCACTTCCCTTACACACACACACACACACACACACACACGCATGCACTACTCTATTGTGGGAGCTGAGAGTTGGTCCCGGCTGGGGCGGATGCCCGGTGGTGGGAGTTACCTAGTTGGGGATAAACTCCACAGACCGATGGGTAGGTCAGCACCGGATCTTGCCTTACAGCGGGAGAAGATCACCACCAGGATCACTTCCCATGATAAAAACATGATCCACACTTACGGTGCACATGACCTTAATAATTCAGAATAAAAATTTCAGTCACTGATAAGTTGAGCTGAGTAATGAAGGAAACCTGTGGCGTTCTGTACTCGGGGGCGTCACTCGCTGCAGGTCTACCGCCCCGCCCCATCCCAGAGCCTCGTGCAGACAGTCTGTGTACAAGAGGCGTCCAAAGAGAGCGATCATGGGGGCTGGAACTGGAACAGAGGCGAGAACGACGAGAACAGGGCAGGACAGGATCTTGGTGGCGGGGACGGAAGGCGAGATTGAGAACCCCAGCACACGAGCGTTGCGTCGACGCACGTTAAGAAACGCGCGTCGTAGAATAACTCTGTATCTTATGCGACACGGCATATGAGGGTTTTGGCAATTTCGCATGAGATACACAGGTCTGAGGAGGGGGCGACGGCAGCGGGGGGTGGAGACGGAGGCAGGGAGGGCGGGGAATGGAAAGGTGGTTGAGACAACGGGGCCTTCGATAGCGCAGAAGGCGGAAAGATAGGAGGCGGCGGTGGGAGCGGACGGAGTGAGAGATGGCAGGAGTGGAGACTGCGGTGGCGGAGGCGATGGGAGTGGAGAAGACCTGCGTCAGCGGGGGCGGAGAGGGGGCGAAGGCGGCTGTGGTGCCTGCTCAGTCTCCTCTTGAAGAGGCCTCTTCTGTCATCCGAGTCTGCCCACTCACCTTTGTATGCAACTTCTTAAAAAGATTCATGGTCTTTAAAGGATGTTAAAACTTTAACTTTTATCACAATTTGCTTTGAAATTTTCGAACCATTTTGATTTGATTTTGATTTCAAATAGTTGGAAAATTTGTAATTGTAGTGAGTTCAAGAAAGACTTAAAATGTTTGAGAAATGAAAAAACTATTAGAAAAAAATTCATGTATGGTGCAGAAATCGGAGTAGGGTCTATAGCTGTGATACCCTGATCAAACCATTTATAAGTGCGTGAACAATTACAAGATCGCTAATAAGAAAAAAAACAAACTAGCATTCTTACAAAATGGCACTGACTTTCTCGTATTTGTTTTTTTCCCCTTTGGTCTCGGTTAGCTATTCGGACTTGCCACAAACTCTTGCCACCTGTCATCTTTCGTGCTCAAAATATATATTTAACAAATTTCTTAATTCCTGGTTTTTTTAATTGTAGAACGGAAATATTATTTTAAGAATATTTACGAACAGTGAAACCTCATCTTAAATGGCATTTTTCTTTCAAAAATTTGGAGAGGCTTCTAAGAAAGTGGCGTTTAAGCGCTACTGTAAATTCTAAATTTGAAACTCTTTTTCACATAAATATTTTGAGTTTTCGAAAAACTTTATTAAAGACCATTTGACGCACTTTAATTCACAAATACAACTGTGTTTATAAATTGAAGGAAATGTGCATATTAATGGCGTGAGAGATCTTTCAAAATAATTACATTTGAGTAATTTTTGAAAAAACAAACAAATACCTCAAAATAAACTTTATATCACATTAAAGAGAGCAATTAGTACTATCCGCTCGAAAAGTTTGACGAAAAAAAATTGAAACTGTTTTTGTAAATGGCCTTTGTGTATCTCTGAAAATGCGGAATTTTGGGCTAGTTTTCACAGAAAATGGTTATTTTCGAGAATCTTTATATGATATTATTTTAAACACAGTTACTGATAAATATAATAATGTGATCAAATCGCAGCTAATGTAAATATTAACGACGTGAGAGCCAAGTAAAAAAAAATGCATTTCTTCTCATTTAAAAACAAAAACAAAATAATAGAATAATTTGGCGTTTGTCATTTCATAGAGCGCATTTAACACAATCCCTGCCCAAAGTTTAAAGAAACAATTTGGAGCCGTTTTTGAGAAAAACTTGTTTTTGTTATTTTATAAAATTGCATGAAATATTGCGTGAAAACTACTAAAATTTTCAAAAAAATGTACATGATCTTAATGAAAGAACACTCAATGCATAACAAATTTTATTTGAAGGAAAAATCTCTATCGTTAATTTTGCAGTTGTAAAAATTCGGCGAAAAAAATCGAAGTTTTGAAATTTTTGAAAGTTCAGTGATAACGGGAAAATTAGGCCTATGCCTCACATGCATTTTACTTTATTCTTAGAAGAAATTTAATGAAAAAATGGAGCTATTTTTGAGAAAATTTTTAAAATGTCCGGAGCTTTCATATAAAGTACTCCCAAATTGTGAAGTAAGCTTTTCAAAATCGCGGCGCCTCAAGTGGAGCCAGATCAACTGAGGCATATCCATTTAAAGAAAAATCGACTGTATGGTTTAGGCGCTTGTCTTGTTTACAGACTGACAGACAGACTGACAAACGAACGGACGGACTGACCGGTGGACGTTTTGAAAAAAAACCTTTTCTGTATCAGGACCCCAAAACGTGTTTTTCCGTTGAAATCACTAAATCGATTTTTCGCAGCATTACTTAACTTTCCCTATACTACGTATATTACTCCGTATATACGCAGGTATTCGGGAAAGTAAAAACGAATAAATACAGTTTTGATTAGCAGTGAAGGCGAAGAGATTTCAAGAGACACCGGTTTGTCTGTTCATGCTTATTTGGTTTTCGTTTTAGAGCAATATAACTCGTAACATGCAAGGTTATTGATTTATATGAGGGCGTACGAGCTGTAATTCAGCGAATACGTCAACTTAAGCCAACAGAATTATGAATTAAACCTGGCCTAAATATTGGAACGATCATAAAACCATTTTTTTTATCGTTTATAGAATAGAGGAGCAATTCTTTTTTACTTTCTCGCCTTACGAATTCTTCGTAACAAGAGAAAGTTATGTGATCGTGGGCCCGAAAACGGCGATTTTTTTCTTGTTGACTTGCAAGTTTTTAGTTTCTCGCCTTACGAATTCTTCGTTTTTTACCTTTCGTGAAGGTTAAATTTCGTACGAGGAAAAAATTTATGTAGGTGGGTTCAGGGCTGATGTTCTAGAGGCCCTCTGTCTTCTTTACAAACAAAATTGGACAGTCCCATGTACTCGAACTTGCACAGTCCCGTACATCATCTTTAACTATTAAACAAGAAAATAATTTAGAACGCAACAGAGATGATTTTGTCCGATTACAATTCCATTGTAAAAGATGTCTTCTAAATACTGACTATAAATGTAAGTTCACAAGCGTTTTTACAATGACTCCCAACTTTTTCACATTTATAAGACTGCGTTTATGGGGTAAATCATTCGCAAATATAATATTAGGTTTCGGCGTAATTATTGCATGGTTTAATTTGAACGTAATGCTTGAGTCAATTCATAAGCTTATTGATTCCATTTTCAGTTTTTATTATTTTTAAACATAAACATAATTTATTGTAAATTCATGATTCAATTCTTGCTATGCTTGTCTATATTCTTAGAAAAAGTACGTTCATGGTCAGCACTTATACCATTAAAACTCTCGGCCCTCGAGTTGTTTATCTTCTTATATGTTGTCACATGCCTCTATGTGTCACGTGAACGTTGTTACAAGAGCTAAAGAAATATTAGTTGAACATATAACTGGAGTTGATCTTTTCATTAAAACGACTAAAATAAGAACTCGCGAGTGAAAGAGGACAGAACTCAAGCGGCTGCTTCAGCTGCCGGCTGTACCGCCTCCTGTGCCACTGCTGCCTTTCAGACGTCGCGGGACGGTGCCATGGCGAAGACGTCTACTTAAAACATTACCACTACCATCACCTTCAAGTTCGCAATCACCACCGTCATCACTATCAACCAACACTTCGAGAACAGGCACCTCACTCATTTCCGCTGCCGCCTTGGAGGCGTCGCCGGGCTTGGGCGGTGACGGAGTCTAATAATGCCATCACCACCACCATTTTCACCCAACCACCAACTCTAACACCCCTATCACCACCAGGAGTACGAACATCTCCATCATTACTCGATGCCTCTGCCCCTGCTTCTTTTCAGGCGTTGCGGGCCTTTTTGGTGAAAGAAACTAATATTCCTACTACTTCCAGCATCGCCACCACTGCCACCACTGCCACCACTGCCAACTCTACCACCACTGCCACCACTGCCAACTCTACCACCACTGCCACCACCGCCAACTCTACCACCACTACCACCAGATAAATTTACAACTGCTCAGAGCCGCTGTTGCTGCAATGATTTTGACCGGTAGATCCTAGGTTCGAATCTTGAAAGTGGCAGGATGTGCGACACTAGCTTGTCAGCTAGGTCGAATTCAGTCGCCCTCTAGAGGAGAATTCTAACGGCCGGCTCTTCTGATCGGCGATTTGTTTCATTTCTCCCATGAAAACCAGGCGAATGCCGGAGCAGTACTCTAACAAACGGGCAACGGATAATGCGTGCTCTTTCCTTCCTATACTTTGTCCCATCCTCTCCTGGCACATACACACACTTACATATGCTTACATACACAAACACAATTAGGTGCATTACACTACGCAACACATTGGGAGATACTTGAAGAGAGATCGCCCAAAAGCCTACACGAATGTCTGCGCCGGATCTAGCCCTCCAGTAGGTGAGGAACACCGCCTCCTGAAACCATGAGAAACATTCATTCCACTGACGAGGGTAATGACTATAGTAGTGGACGTGCCCGGAAACATCAGTCACCAAAACCACTCTACCAATACCACCTTCATTACCATCATACCGGTAATTGACCGAGACCATTGCAGTGACAGGGAGGTCCTAGGTTCGAGTCCCGACGTGGCAGGATTTTGAATACTAGTTGGTCCGGTAGATCGGTGCGGAGGCGGTGGAGGTGGGGGAGGCAGTGGAGGGGCGGTGGGGATGGAGGAGGTGGTAGAGGCGGAGGTGGCGGCTGTCGAGCCGGCGGGGGTGGAGGCGGTGGTAGAGGTGGCGGCTCTGGAGTCGGTGGAGGCTGCGGGGTGGCGGTGGTGGCTGTGGAGGCGGCGGTGGTAGAGGCGGCGGCTGTGGAGCCGGCGGTGGCAGCGGTGGAGGCGACAGCGGCGGTGGAGGCGGCGGCTGTGGAGCCGGTGGAGGCGGCGGTTGAGGTGGCGTCAGTGGAGCCGGTGGAGGCGGCTGGCGCTGCGGCCACGCTGCGCCACAAAGCGCTCACGCCTCCCGCGTCGCGCCGCTCCTTTGTCTGGCGCTGATCTGGACCGGTTGTGTCCCTAACTCGCCTCTCCTGTGCGTCTTGCGCTTGCAGTGGTGCTTCCTCCCACCGTTGCGTAAGAAAGTTCGCTATTGTTTCTTTTCTTTCATTAAAAAAAACAAGTCGATTTTTCAACGTTCGTACGTGATGGTTGAGGGAGCGTTGAAACTGGAAGTTGTTACTCCATAATATGTATTCAACTAAAATACTACTCTTTCAATTTGCCGTTAGGCCTATGCAACAGTTTACATGCGTTGACGTTATATCGGCTCTCCAAAGCGAGGAAATGAACACATTGGACATTTGACAATGCAGTGACAATAATTGTCACACTCAATTACGGAGTGTATGAAAGGTTTATTCATCGCTTTTCTTTCCTTAGCAGGTGAGCACGTGAAAATATTTTGCCTTTGCCTTCCACTTTGTGGATGATGGTGGAGGTAAACACGAGGGAGCTATAACGAGAGATGAATAATTATGAATGTAATGCTATTTCAAATCTACTTCTTGGTTACAAGGGTGATTAATTGCAACCACTCGGTGAAAATACTAGTACCGCACCTAGTTATGTTATAACCTTTTTTACTGGGTACTTGTTTGTTGTACTTTTGTGTCCAAAAGACGAACTGAAATAAGTCGATACCGGTTAATTAACTGCTCATTTGTATTGAAAACCTATCAAGTTGGATACTAATAACCTGAAAAGTATAATTCAATCTCCGATCCATTTAATCGGCACAATTTGGGCGGAAATTAGTCTATTTTATTTTCAGACTTTCGGCTAGAAATCCATCACTCAGTTGTGTAAAGATAGTCGTTTCCATGCTGTATTAAGAAGCGTTTTCTTCTTTAAAAATTAAATATTTATATGGCACTGACTTCAATAAACTATACTGAAAATTATACAAGTTAAGAAGTGCAAAAACACGCGATCTGCAAATCTCACACCAGTGAACCAAGCAAGATGTTCCACTTTTGGCTCTAAGGCTAAGGCTGGCACTAAGGCTCTGACTCTTCTAAGCTCCTTGGAAGGTGGAACATCTACAAGATGTAGGAACACAAACGTAGCTGGTACAAGCATGCAAGCCATGCATAAAACCTAATATGACGATTATGCACTAGCATGCTATTTCGACGTAACCGTTTCATAATCGAAATTTGATGAGATGTAATGTATGACGCATTGCCCAGGTGTAAAAATAATACTCAAAAAACTCTTCACTTTTATGTTTCACTAATGTTAGAGCTGAACTGACCATAAGAAGAGTACATGTCACTTGATATATGTTTCAGTACATCGGCATTGTTCTAGTTCTTGTTGAGAAAATTAAGCAGTTCGAGGTTTTAATTGATTATAATTGCATTACGCTATTTTTTGCAATAAGATCAATTTTACTGGAGTATTTCTTATGCTACTGCTTATCATTAAACATTAAATACAGTTACTATAAAATAATTATCATTCTACTGACTTATTTGCTTATGTTTCTTTTCCGTTAGACTCCTAAGAAAAAATATAAATTTTAACGTTATCGTTTTATAATCACAAGAGGATTACAACGAAACCATAAAAATCCATCCATTCATTACTTGGTCCTAACAAGTTACATTGAAAAATAAAGGATGTATTGTGTTCCGTCAGCGAGATTTTGAAAGACCTCTGCTCTCGAATGTTCTTGAAGTAGGGAGGCCGGACATCTGCGTCGGAAACCTATAGTAATGACGAGAAAACAACCTGTCTGCCTCAAGTGGTTCTTCCATGACAAGGTTGCCTGCTTCGAACTCTCCGACGCAAAAAAATAAATATAGTTAACAAGAGCTCCCTCACGCCTTTGCGCTGGGCTTTGGCGGGCAACGCAATACACCTCGGTGTATTCGCCACTGCCCTGCGCAGATGCGTTTTATGACCCTAAGTCAGACTTACCACAAGAACCGGTCGTCGGCAGAGCAGCTGCCACATTGAACTGAAAAGTTTACTACTTGCGCGAAGTAAAATGAAAATACATTAGCACGAAATATGTTTTTGATGCAGGAAGTCTTTAGTGCTATCCTATTGGATGCGTCATCGAATAGTTAAGAATTTTATTGCTAAGCTTACATTCTTCATTCACTTTGGAACATTTATTTGGTGAGTCTTGGATTAGTGGTCTCAGAGGTGTGTGGTGTGTGTGTGTGTGTGTGAGGGAGAGAGAGAGCGAGCAGATAAAAAAACTCAAATCTCCGTAAATGTTGTATTCAGAATGTTTTTTCCTTTCCTTTCCCCTTTATTTTTGAAACTTTTTTCTTGACATAGGAAGAGTTTGCATCATTGCGAAATACCCACGGAAAATGTCTTCAATAAATTGCAGTCATCATTCACAATCAAGTTAATGTTCGACTGATTAAGTACTTTTACAGTAGAATATTGTTGAAAGTTTGTGAAATGATAAAGCAGAAAAAACTGTCAGGTGGGATAAGGCATTTTATTATCATGTCTTGGAACGATGAGATGGGGCGGCATTGAATTTCATTAAATTTCTTACCTGTTTCGCAAAATATTACTGATTTTCAACAAACTCATTCTTTTTTATTTCACTTTAATAATTTATGGTAAGTAAATAACCAAACAAATTGTCTCTGTGCAACGTAATTACATATAGTTGTAGTGCCACGTCTGGATAAAACAGCCTACGTGATATCTCACGATGACATGATAAGGTACGTTCTTTTGGCGTTTGACTTATTAACCCATTCTGTACATCCGCGCTATTGTAATTCGAATACTAAATCAACAAGCAAGTGGGTGTACGTTTCCTATGTTTTAAATTGATATAGCATTAATTTGCGTGTTCCCATTCTGCCCTGAATGGACACAATAACGCATTCGAACTCCATAGACTTGTCCGCTGAAAAGCAGGAAGTAGGCGATTCCCACAGTCGATGTTAGTTCGCCTTCTGTCGCGCAGGGTCGCGTGGGTGCCTGCGGGTCCTTGGTTCGCCTGTGCCGCCTCGGCGGCGGAAGTGCGCAGCAGCGGTGCGTGGCGGTGCGGTGCGGTGCGGTGGGGGGGAGGCCAGGATGTTGTTATCTGGAGCACTCGCCCCGCCCCGTCCCTCCCCGCCCCGCCCCGCCCCGCCCCGCCCCGCCCCGCCCCCTCCCGGCAACACCGCCCCCGCAGTCTTCGCCTCTCCGCCGCCGTCGCCGCAGCTAACGCTGCTCCCGCGTGCGCTTGGTCCCGGGCGGATAGCGTTACCCGGGCACAGTGGCCGAACGGCAGATTCGCACCCCACGAAGAGGGTAGTTGCGACTTCCGTTACAATAAGAAAATGTACAATTTATTTTTAATGAGTTGTATGAGCGCGTGGTAAAGAACAATTGAGAGATGGAGCGTCGGTTACGACGGTAGCAGAATGAGTTTTGGAATGACACTGGACTGAATTGGCCAGAGGTTGGACGCCTGAATAGAGGCCGGAAATTTTAATGTGAAATTCTAGTTTTAAAACCCAATTAGTAGCGATATCTGGATATTGGATGTTTCCGAAACCTTGAGGAAGGTACTTTAGCAAGTTAATCGGTGATTTTAAAGTAAGGAACAAGATATCCACCGTAGTGGAGAAGGTAACATTTGCCGATTGATCCTGGATATATGATTTTTCGATCAATATATTTGCTTCATGTTTGAGCTTAGTGTTGTCGTTTAAAGCACCGAATGAGAGAGGCCAACGGACAGCGACGGTGAGTGGCAATGCAGCTGCATTTGAATTAATTGACGGTACAAACGATCGCCTGCACTCATGTGAGCATACGCTGATGCTGGAACAATGGGTTCAGTAGATTTGTAACAATTTCATAACCATTTCTAGGTGGCAAAATATTTCTTAAAACTTGGTGTCGAAAAGTCTAGTATGGATAGCGAGAGAAGAGATGATAAAATTGTTATACAAATATTAAATTACCACAACTGCTTAAGCACCTTCAATCATGTATGTCGCTTTACTCCTAGATTTTATTTATTTAGATTTAAATTATTTATCTCCTTTAATTTGTATATAATTTATATTTGTTTTAAATTTTTGAGCTCTGATGATGATTGCTAAGCGATCGAAAAGTCAATAAAGTCAACAAATTATAAGATACCTAGACTACGCCAGTCTTATTAATTATATCAAACTTATCAACACTAAAAAACATTTTATCGTCGCCCCCGTGGCGCCCCGGTGTCGGCCCGGTTGCGGCAGACGTCGTTTGCGCTGAGTAGGCTGCAAGTTCGAATCGTGGGTAGATATGGACATATTTGTAATTGAATCAATTTAATCATCATCATATTATCACCTCATAATTCAAGGTTAACAACCTTGGTTAACCAATGAATACAGCCGAAAAATCTGAGTCTCATAATGAAATGAGATAATGCTAATCTTTCGGGAATAAATATGACTGGGTCTCAGCGTGGTTCAAGATTGCCGATAATCACATGAAAATAATGATGATGATGATGATAATGATGATGATAATGATGATAATAATAATAATATTTAATCACCGAAAAAGTTTCTCCACAAGCGGTCTCTGCCCCGTAATTGTCACAAGCCCCGCAAGTCTGTGTCCCCGTGCCAAGCCGGTCGCCGCCACTGTGCTGCTGCGGCGTGACGTGAGTGGAGCAGAGTGCGGGGGCGGGGGCGGAGGGTGGGGCGGTGGTATGCGGGCACCGGTCGCCGTGAGCGTGAGACGGGCTCCTGCGACGCCGGGTATTGCGCCCGCCCCCGCCCCTGCACCTCCGCCCCAGCCCTGCCGCCGCGTCGCGTCGCAGTGCGCGTGCATGCTCGAGAAGGCGGCTTCCGCCCGCTCATCGTCCCTGGTGCGAGCGCTGCCTGCCTTCGTCGCTCTTTTGTCTTCAGAGTTTCGTGCATGTTGGGAGCTCGGGATAGTTTTTACCGTTTCTGGTTGTGCCTCTGTCACACCACGCTTTCTGCAGTAAACGCGCGTTCGGGACCCGTGGCAGTTTTAGAGGAGAAGGTCCAAATATGGGCTAGCTTTTGATTTTTGAATGTAGTTGGCACGTTTTTGAACACGCGGGGGAATTTAAACTTTGAGCTGGACCCTCCAATTTTGAAAAGTTTTAAAATTAAAAAGCACTGTTTCATAAAAAATGCTTTATTAAAAAAATTGGCAAAATGTTCCATTTTCAAAATGGCGTGCAAATATGGGCTACCCCTATTTTGTTTTAGAAAAATGTAGTGAAGAAAAGTAATGACAGAACAATTCACTAAAAATAGTACATTATAAGCACAAATTCGTAAATTTACTTAGAAAAATCACTTTATATATCTCTCTCCCCACCAGCACATTATTAATGTGCCCACCCATGACATGTACACACACGGTATCAAATCTTCACCATTTCTGTCTTCGGAAAACAGCCGTTGCCAAAACAGACAGAAAGCATATCTTGTTGGTTTGAAAGTTTTTGTGAGTCGTGGTCCCTCAAATTCCGAATCGGAGTCCTCCAGGGGTGACTAACTTCAATTGCCCACATTTAGATCAACCCCCTTTTTACGAAACCATCATGGCTACAATTACCGATATGAAGTAGAAGGTTGATTGAGACATTGAAACCATTCACAAACTCAACGTTAACACAGCTCTGCTGCCAAATAACACAGCTGGCTAATGCTTAAAAATAACATTGTTTATACCTTCTGAAGGATTGATGATGGAAGAACATGACAATCGATATTTTACGCATAGACTGATGGACACCAACTGCTCGTCAATCTTTAACAGGACCGAGGGGACTAGTTTCACGTCATTTTCGATAGAGTGCGATACCCTCGAGCTTCACAACAGAAACTAGCCCGATTTTAGACCCTAGCCTGTATTTAGACCTTCTCTATCCTTACTGGTGTGCGCCTCGATCACTCCACGCCTTCAGGAGGCCACATGCGTTCGGGACACGTTGTTTAAACATTTTTTCATGTATTCTGATTGTAAACTATTTTTATGTGCTATGTTGTTGTTAATATAACTTATAATTAATATTTATAACGTTAACAATTGATATATTTAATTACTTTCGTCAGTAAATAAAATTTGTTAAACTATCTTTTAGAATAAGTATCATTGGCATTTCACAGCGGGGGAGTTGAAGCCCCCTCCCCCTTCGTCATTGGGTGCGCCACTATCTAGAAGGCTTTATCGTGAAGATGAAAATGGATATGGTACAAGTATAAAAACAGGATTCAAGTCTGGAATCACCGATATCTATCAAAAGGCGGATTAATCCGACCCTAAAATGCCGAATAAATACATACAATTACCATTGATATTTCCAAAATTCTTGACTAATGAGGCCCGTGCGGATATTCCGTAGTTAGTATTGTTTGTTAAAACTGTCTATTAATTTAAATCAGTAATTAACAGTATTTAAACATTAACATTAATTAACAGTATTTAAAAAATACGCATGTACTCCTGGGGGACAACTCTCTATTGTGCAGAAACGCAATTATGGTGTTTCGTGTCAATGGTCTGTTATGAGCACACAACGCTTGTATTTCCTTGTATTTCCTTAATTTCTTAGCACATCGAGAGAATTATTACTAAACAAATTAAATGAGATATTGGAATGACTTTCGTGACATTCCTATCCTCTCCTATAAGAACGCATAAGATCTTCCAGAAATGTTTTGTGGGGGTCGTTCACTTGATGAATGAGGTGCAGGAAGAAGTGTCTGTGAAGAGGTAGCAGCACTCGAGGACGAGCTCTTGACTGCGGCGCGGACATTGGTCTCGCTTTTCGCCCTGAAAAGATGCCCGAGATAACCACGAAAATGGGAAGATGAGTGCCACATTGGGCGGAACGGGACCTCTTTAGTTTCAAAATGAACATTTAGGAACGCAAAAATCGTAACAATATGCTGCTGATTACCGTGTTGTACATAATTTAATAGCTTTTTTGTTTATTTTTAATATAAGCAGTTAGTCTTCTTCTTCTTCTTCTTCTGCACTTCAAGGGTTAGGTTCAAGAACCTGTTCCGGTGTCCACTTCCTTCTGGGCCTTCCTACATCTCTTCTCCCTCTGCATCTGTAGTCCACTGCGAGTGATGGTAGTCTGCTGTCGGGCATTCGTATGAGATGGTATGAACATCTTTTCTGATTTCTTTCCAGTTTCTCCAGCAGTGGTTTGACCCCCAGTTTATTTCTTATCTCTGTGCTTTTCTTTTTATCTAGGATATTATAACCTAGAGTGCTTCTTAGAAATTTCATTTCAGCTGCCTGGATTTTAGAGATATTTTTTTTTATGTTACTCTTGCTTCATCTCCATACATTAACACTGGCACAGCTACTGTGTTGAAGAATTTTAGTCTTGTTTCTATCCTAGTTTTATTTTTTAGATGTCGGTGTATTGTGCCAAATATATTTCTAAATTTATTTAATTTTTTATCTAAATCTATATCTCTTTCAAACGAGATGTGGCAACCTAGATAAGCTGTTCGTAAGAATATTATTATTGATAGAGGAAACTCCAACCTAATATTGAGACCACGAAATCTTCCTAGCATAACTAAATTGCCCAAAAAACTAAAAAAATCTCAAAATTAGGCTCAGTGAGTAGTTAGGATCTAACGCTCACCTAATACGTACGTTAGACGGTATTGCCTGGATCCTACTTTCTGCTAGGTACTTCCATAAACGATATGAAAAAAAAGAATCATCCATTAATGGTCGAAGTTTGAGTTGAAGAATGAGTAATCAATCAAAAACAATCTATCCTGAGATCATTAGATCTTTTTGAGATATCTCCAGACATTACATATTGTTTTCACCGATGAGTATTACAATACAAACTCTCCCAATGTACGCAGAATGGAAGTACCACCTACCGCTGCTCATCTCATCTCATCTCATCACGTGCTTTCCTCCGACTTCGGCTTACGCCCGGAACAAACAGAAAATCGCGAAAAGGCCCCGAGTACGAAGCTGTTTTCAAAACGAAACCGACTTCCCAAGATTGGAAATCCACTTCCGTTCTCCCGCAGCCCTGAAATAACCATTCTAATCCGAAGTACGTTAGCCTCCAATTCACTCATCGCGGCGCGGGACCTCCTTTCTGAAGTTGATGAAATTGCGGGCACTTGGGGGCGGCGGCGGCGGAGCCAGCGCCGGAGATAAGAGCGCTTCTCCTTCGCCGCTGCTGCTGCTGCCGCCGGCGCGGCCAACGTTTGCGCTGCGTCGCCGCGGCGGGCCGTCCCGGCCGCTGCCATTAGCGCCAAGGGCGCGGAGCGAAGGGCCTAGGGCGGGGGTGGGGAGGGGGTGGGGTGGGGTGGCTCCACAGTCCTTCTGCGCCTGCGGGCTGCGCGTCCCGGCGTTTCGCTCTGCCGCAGCCAAGGCGGAGATGGGGCTGAGGCGGTGGGGACCGCGGCGGTGGCTGTTGCAGTGGAGTAGGGAGCCGGACTGGTGGCGGCGGGTAATTTTTTGGCTGCGAAGGGGAGGAGAAGGGAGGTGTGTTGATGGCAATGGTGGTTGTGCTGGCGTAGGTTGGGAATGGAGAGGCGATGACGGAATTAGAGGTGGCGGTGCCAGAATAGGGGACGGGATTGATGTGGCGGTGGAGGGGTAGGGTACAGAATTGATGGCGTTTGTGGTGGTGGTGCTACCGGGGATGGGGACGGCAGAGGCGGGGACGAGCTTCCTTGACGGTAGATGTGGGAGAGGCAGGGTCAGATTAATGAACGGGATTGATAGGGCAGTGGAAGGGTAGGCAGCAGGGGGCCGAATTGATGGGAATGATGATGGGGCTGGCTGGTACGGGGACGGTGGTGATGGCATTGGCGGCAGCAATAACAGAGGCAGTGGCGTAGGCAGCTGTCGGGGGCGTGGATAGGAGTGGTAGCGGTGGCAGTGAAACGGGCGGATATAGGGTGTACGTGGAGACGGTAGCGGGGGGGAAGACGGAGAGGAGGCGGGGACGCCGAAACCGGCGAGGATAGCGCCGGTGGCCACGCCGGGGGCGCTGTTAGCGGCGCGGGCGGCGGCGGCGGCGGCTGCGGTTGTGGCGTGGGCGGGGTCGGAGGCGGCAGTGGCGGCGCGGCGCTTCGCTTTGCGCAGGGCGCGGGGGCGGGGGCGGGGGCGGCTGCGAGGCCAGGGTCAGCGCCAGAGATACGACGCGCCGTCGCCGGCGTCTCAGGGTTGCCTCACTCCACCCCCGCGCCGCCCCGCCCCGCCCCGCCCCACCGCTCCGCGCCGCGCTCTCTGCCCCCAAAAAAGACCACAAGGAGGGCGCGTGACAAAAAAAGCTGTGTGGCTAACCGCGACCTTTTCCTGAGATAACGTCAATGAACTGCTGCTTCCCCAAAATACACGTTTGTTTTAGAGCTATTAGTGGAGACACATTATAAGTTAAACTAAATTGTTCTATTACAAGTGAGTCATTAATTTAACAGCACTTAGGGGCAATGTCGTTAATATTTAATGTAGAAACAGTTAACCTGTCGTTTTGTTCAGTTGTGCCTGTTGTGAGTGACTCGTAATTTACAGTATACAATGTCTTGTTATAAATCTGCATTTCTATTGTAATACCGAACTGTAAGTCATTATCTCCAAAATTATTTACTGGATAAGAGATCTTCAAAATTGTGCGTTTTGGGGTTAAAGAATGTAATAATCAAAGCTCCACAAGATTGAACTAAGTAAAATATTATGTTTATAGTAGTTGTAGATTCATGAATGTACGATATAGTGATGTAATGGCGACTGGTTTATGATAAAAAAACAACAATAATTTCGTGATAAAAACATTGCAGTAAGCGTTTTATAAATGGCACCCTGAAAAGTGAAAAGAACCTGTTTTAATTCACTGCATCCCACCAACAAAAAGTTAATAGTGTTGAAACCAATATTGGCACTTCCCTCAGCATGCCGTTCATTTAATTACCAAAAATCAATTGAGTTTATTATATAGCAATATAATTAAATAAATTCCAGCCTGGTCCTTAAACAAAATCTTTGAAATAACCAATCATTTGAACAAATTTTATTATTACAATATATTTATTACTCAGTATCATGTCACAACTTGGATTTCTTTAAGATTGCGGAACATATTTTCGAACGTAATTGCGTCCGGTAGGAGGACAGGAAAAGTGACGATTATATTATTTACGGCAATACTGTGAGAAATAAATTGAAAAAGGACACTCATTTTATGTGATTTTTCGTATTATTCATATGCGAGTCAGTATTTCATTTCAGTACGTTGCCCTGTTATTTTATTTGTCGCTGCTTGGACGTCGCGAGAAGTGTCCTTCCGGAGCGGCGCGGGCCCACTGGCCGCCACTGCGTGTCCAGGCCAGGGTCGCGGCGCGGCGGCGGGGCGCCCGCAAGGGAAAGAAGAAGGGGGAGGACGTGGGCTGCGGTCGAATTTGTAGCTCTGACGCTTGGGATTCCGGAGATCCCGCGCCCGGGAAAGAGTTTCAAGCCGGACTTAGCAGCGGGGCTGATTGATGCAGTGCAACGGGCGGCATCCGGAGCAACGGGCGGCTGGCTAACCTGATCGAAGGGCTTATCGAGTCACTTCGGGCGGAGGCTGGGCTAGCGTGCCCTATCTCTTTGTGTCTCTTTATCTCTGTTTCTCTTTCAATCTGCCAATTTCTGTACCTTTCTCTCTCTCTCTCTGACTTTGTTTTTATCTCTCTCTCTCTCTGGCTTTGTTTTTCTCTCTCTCTGGCTTTGTTTTTCTCTCTCTCTGGCTTTGTTTTTCTCTCTCTCTGGCTTTGTTTTTCTCTCTCTCTGGCTTTGTTTTTCTCTCTCTCTGACTTTGTTTTTCTCTCTCCCTCTGACTTTGTTTTTATCTCTCTCTCTCTGACTTTGTTTTTTCTCTCTCTCTTTCCCTCTGACTGTTTTTTCTCTCTCTCTCTTTCCCTCTGACTTTGTTTCTCTCTCTCTCTTTCCCTCTGACTTTGTTTCTCTCTCTCTCTTTCCCTCTGACTTTGTTTCTCTCTCTCTCTTTCCCTCTGACTTTGTTTCTCTCTCTCTCTTTCCCTCTGACTTTGTTTCTCTCTCTCTCTCTCTTTGCTTTTTCTCTCTCTCTGACTTTGCTTTTCTCTCTCTATCTCTGACTTTGTTTCTCTCTCTCTGACTTTGTTTCTCTCTCTCTCTCTCTCTGACTTTGTTTTTCTCTCTCCCTCTGACTTTGTTTTTATCTCTCTCTCTCTGACTTTGTTTTTTCTCTCTCTCCCTCTGACTTTGTTTCTCTCTTTCTCTCTCTCTCTTTCCCTCTGACTTTGTTTCTCTCTCTCTCTTTCCCTTTGACTTTGTTTCTCTCTATCTATCTCTGACTTTGTTTTTCTCTCTCTCTCTCTCACTCTGACTTTGTTTTTCTCTCTCTCTCTCTCTCTGACTTTGTTTCTCTCTCTCTCTCTCTCTCTCTCTCTGACTGTCCGCTTAATTCTATCTGTATGTCTGTCTCCCACTCTCTCCGTTAGCGTTACTGCCCAAGTTGAGCTATACATATTGAAATAGGGGATGAGCACATTGCACACCCCGAAGGATAAAAATGGAAACAGGTTGGGGAAGGGATGATCCCAATCGCTCAGTGGTTCATACTACTTCGGTATCTTTCTGAAATTGGTTGGTCGAAAATGCAGAAAAGACCGGTCAGCGGTAGAATATACAGTAAGACGGTGGTCTATTTTCACTCAAAAAGTGTCTAATTAGCTGGTGTGAAGTATTGCGTCGGCACGTAAAGGACCTCCCGGTATACTAAAATTCAGAAAATTCTGCATGTATCGCACCCGATGAACTGCCACTAGCCTGATAATGACGATCACGTGCCGGGGAAATAGACGACTGAGACGGTTGGAGGAACCTTAAAGGGGCTTGGGGCGATTGTGACTTTTGACGGATGTGAGGAAAAAAGTTGCTAACTCCCAACTCACTGATTCGACGAAACGACGTAATCGTGTCACTTCATCTTCCAATGAAAGGCAGAAGGGCGAGTTATTGATGTGTGTATCTATATGATTGAGTGGCAATTCTGCAAAGTTCTCGATTCTTACCAACTTTCATTACTCTTATCAGGCACAAGGCCAGCGAGAGGGCTTGGGACGAAAATACTGTCCAAAAACAATGGATGAAATAATTTTACAATTGCAATGAAGAAATGAAGGAAACCAAGGTTTTCCAAATCTTATAGCCTTAAATATGCATCAGAATCTCGGAAACTAACTTCACGAAAAGGTCTCCCTCAGTTTAATTATGAATGTATTTCTATAACATGTTGCACTATGTAAAATGTTGAAAGTAAAAATGAAAAAGTTCTTTGCTACATATGTGAAAAAAATAAAGACAAAACTTGGAGCCATTTCTGAGAAATAATTGTTTAAAATTTTAAAATTCCCTCTGAAGCAAAATTACGAAAAAACAGCATGTTTTTTAAAAATTAAACATGACCATATTTGAATATCAATTTTTGATGAACACATTTCATGAAGCAAAAATATAACTTCATAATTGTAGTTGTAGGAAGAAGCCGAAAATATTTTAATTTTGGCTATTTTTAAAAAGTTGGGGATTTCAACGATAAATGGAACATGCATCATAGCGTTCTTCAAGCTATCTGAGGTACGCTATCGTTCTTTACGTATCTGAGGTAGCAGTCTTTATGCTATCTTCATCAGATTGCATTCTTTACTCTATCTAAGGTCAAACTTTAAACAAAAAATTTGAACTCACACTTTTCTGAAAATTTGAAAATATTTCAGGAGCTTCATGCAAATTACCTCCAAAATTTAAATATCGGTTTCAAATTCAAGGAGCCGTGACATCATTCAGATGGGAAATATCAGTTTTGGAGAAAATCAGGTGCGCGGTTTAGGCGCTAGCACTTGTTCACGGACAGACGTTTTACCTTCTGTCGAGTTTTCGGTATCAAGGACTCACAAAACAGGGATGCTGACTACACAACGTGTTAGAGAAAGCATTTTACTATATACATACATACATACATACATACATACATACATTTATTAGAACTGCAATTGGGTATGACCCGGTGGCAGTTAATGACAATAATTGCAAAAATTACAACACTTACATTAATAATAATAATAATAATAATAATGATAATAATAATAATACCGTATAGTACAGTAGAAGACGAAAAGCAGCATTGAAATGTGAATTGATCACGTTCACCGCACTTCACTTCACTTCACTACACTACACTTTTTTGCTTTGAATCACACTGACCAGCACTTCACAGCACTTCACCGCACTACACAGCACATACTCATTTAATATCTTGTTCTAATTTGTTTCTAAAACTTCGGGCACTGAGAGGAAAAGCTTTGAAAACTGCTGCAGGTAAACTGTTCCAATCTCTAATTGTTCTGTTACAAAAGGAAAACTTCCCAAGATCTGAATTTTGTTTCCTTGCTCGAATTTTGTGGGTGTGATCGCTTCGGCCGAAATAATTTGGTTTTTCTAGTCTAATCTGAATTTCCTTCCAAGCTGGTTGACCTACGTACGATTTATAAAGAGCGCAAAGCCTCGCCTTTGTTCTTCTCGTTTCTAGAGGTTCCCATGACTTTTTTGTTGCGTTACTTCTATAGGTAAACTTATTCGCTTTTCTCTGTATTCTATCTAGATTTTTCCGGTGCGCCTTTCTGTATGGATCCCAACACGCAACTCCGTATTCCATGAGAGGGCGAACCAGCGTAAGATATGCTAATTCTTTGGCGTTTGCAGAACTTTTCTTTAGTATTCGCATTACAAAATGCAAAGACTTCCACGTTTTTCTTACTGTCTGATTTATATGCATCTCCCATCCTAATTTACTATCTAGATGAATGCCTAAATACTTGCATGATGAGACTCTTGGGATGATAACCTCACTTAAACGATAGTCTGGTTCCTCATAATTTCGTCCCCGCCCGAACGTTATTGTTTTGCTTTTAGATCCATTAATTCCCAATATGCAGGGACAGGATTTATCCACCTTTTCGTTGTCGCAATAGGACCCGCAATAAGAGTTCTTCTGTCGAACATTACTTTACTTGACATAAATGTAACTTCCAATTCACTTCTCCTCACGGCACGTCACACACAGTGTTAACTGTTTTTGAGGTAAATAAATAAATAAATACTTTCTTTATACTGCGTAAGCATTAGGGAGAAAGAAAAAAAACATCAAGGAAGCTAAACAACTATTAATAACTAACCAATCTATATCTCGATATGACTTTTGGAGCGTTGCGCGGAGTGCTGCCTGGGACAGGAGGGGAGGGCTACGCGGGGAGCGGCTGCGCCAGCCGCAGTGGCGAGGGCGCAGCGCCGCGCAGTCGGGATCCAGGCCAGGGCCGCGCTCGCGCTGACTGCTGCGCCCCTGGGACTCGCCGCGAAGCGCCGCGACGCGTCGCGACGGGGGCGTGGCAGCGGCCGCGCCAATGGCGGCGCCGGCGGAGGTGGCGAGGGCGCGGGCAGCCGCTCTTCCGGGCAGGGCACGACGCCGCGGAAGCGACCATCTCGCCCCCGCCCGCCGTCGCCCAGTCGACCCGCCCGACCACTCCCCGTCGCACCCGCCACGTTCCGCTTTCCATGCCGCCGTTCGTCATTTCATCATCACGTCATCACGTCGCATCTCGCCTTATTCGCCGTTTCCCGGCACGGTCTGCAATTTGTCGGCACGCCTACTACAATCGCTACACTCGTCATACCCCGACACAACCCGATATGTATGTCGCTACTTTTCACAAACGCCCCGCCCACAGCCCCGCATCAGCCACACCCTCCGCATCCTCCGCCCCCGCCGGCCCCGCCGCCCCCACCATCCCCGTCGCATCTCACCAGACCTCTTCTCTTCTCATCACGCTGCATTTGAGGGCCATACCTCGTGACCACACTTCATTTCTTCTGTCCCTGCCTCAGACCACCTCTGGTTCTTCCATATCTCTGCTCATCACACCTCGGTCCTCCACAACCCCATTCGTTCACCCTTATCAACCCCAACCTCCTACCCTTACCAGCCCCATTCCTCTACACCCCGTTATAGGTCGCATCCCCACCTTGACTTACATCACCTAACCCCGCCACACACTGCTGCATCTATCCATGCTCCGCTTTCGCAACGAGCTCTGTTCCGTTTCTTCCTGCCCCCTCCCAATATTCTACATCCTGCATTCACCGCATGACCCGCAACAGCTCCTCTGTGCCCTCCCGTCCCCGCCCCGCCCCGCCTCCGTCCCCGCCCCCGCCCCTCTCCTAGTCCCCACACCCCGCCCGCCCTCGCCCCGCCCCCCGCCCCGCCCCCCGTCCCACCCTCGCCGCACCCCTGGTCCCGCCCCGACCTGCCGTCCACCCCGCTCCTGCCGTCCGCCCCGCCCTGCCGTCCGCCCCGCCCTGCCGTCCGCCCCACCCTGCCGTCCGCCCCGCCCTGCCGTCCGCCCCGCCCTGCCGTCCGCCCCGCCCTGCCGTCCGCCCCGCCCTGCCGTCCGCCCCGCCCTGCCGTCCGCCCCGCCCTGCCGTCCACCCCGCCCTGCCGTCCACCCCGCCCTGCCGTCCACCCCGCCCTGCCGTCCACCCCGCCCTGCCGTCCACCCCGCCCTGCCGTCCACCCACCCTGCCGTCCACCCGCCCTGCTGTCCACCCGCCCTGCTGTCCACCCGCCCTGCCGTCCACCCGCCCTGCCGTCCACCCCGCCCTGCCGTCCACCCCGCCCTGCCGTCCACCCCGCTCTGCCGTCCACCCGCTCTGCCTTTCCCCGCCCCTGCCTCGTCCCCGCATCGTCCCCGCCCCGTCCCCGCCCCTGCCCCGTCGTGCCGACTGCCCGTGAGGGACCCCGCAGGGGGAGAGGGGGGCCGCACAGGGGCGTGGCCAGCGCTGGCTGACGAGCGGGTGGCGCAGGGCGGCGCTCGCGCTTCATTACTGTCACTCCGCGACGGGGGCGGGCGAGTCGATGGCGCGGTCGATTGGGGAAATCCAAGGCATTGAATCACGCACGGAAGCAAAAATTGTATCGAAGGCACCACGCACAACTCTCCAGAATGAACAGTCGATTTCCCCTTCTTTCTCGAAGCAATCTTTGGAAAGACCATTTCATTTTTCTCATTACCCTTCTGTAAAGATTTCAGCGTAAAGTGACTTTTTGTACTTTTAGGTATTCTATTACAAGTGTTAAACAAATTCGTTAGGTTATCTTATTATTTCCGAAAACATTATCTCCAACGCTGCATAATAGTTATGAAATGATTGTATGTATTAAAATGGTTTAAATTTTAATCTCCCTATTTGAAGATACCAGAAATTCGAACTCCAATAGAAAATGCGTAAAATATAGTTAAATGTACATTCTACAAATTGAGTGTACCTTCGGGAGATATCCGGCTAGACAATTTTTATTCCGTCATTAAATTTTGTTTGGCGAATAGTCAAACATTAACAATTATATAAACTGGTAATAGAATAAGAATTAAAAAAGCTAAATCTGGGGGAAATGACGTTCAGTGTTGGTAGCAATCACAGCTTCAAAAACTCCCATTAACGATTGGTTTGTTTTACGGTATCCACCAGGATTTCAGGTTCGATTTTGATTCACGCGAAGTCTAGTTCTGTCAACTCTGCTTAGATGAATTGTGCCACTCAAATATTTTGACAAGTGCGCCTCTGCAATTCTGGAAATGGATTTTTTCAATTACTGAAAATCGGCTATTGTTGATAATACCAGGTGGGATATACGAGTACTAGATCTCAATGGGTCATTGCAATGACTATCCGCAGGCTTTGCGTTCTTTTTCTGAATGTCTTGAGAATTATTGCAGTTACAAAAACATGTTATACGTTGCGATTGTGGCGTCTTTGCCGGGGCAAATAATTACAGACGTGAACGGCTTGTAAACATTTAGTATTTATTAGAATAAAAATACTCCGACACCAAAATACTATATACAATATTTACAAATACATTCGACCGTTACAAGAACGAACCTTCCCTGGTTACCACCACCGCTGGCCCGATAATAAATTACCATATCCGGTGTGATGTACCAGTACCTTACGCGAGCATACATGCGAGTATGCCGCACCGACCGTCACGACGTAGCACGCCGGCTTCGGTTCCACGCCTCGGTAGCCTATGCATTACAATGCAACGCCGCGCACAACCCACACGACGCCCTACCGACGCGCCCAAACCTGAAGAATCAGAAGAACAGAAGGAAGCTCTTAAGTCGGAACCCGCTTATATACCCTCTGGGCAGGCTGACGGAACCGCGTCACCCGCAGTGTCTGCCGACGCGTTTCCGCCGGCTTCGGGGTTTCCAAATATGCACCCACGACACGGCACCCCTTCTCTCCGCCCCCTAGCCTTTGTGCAGCCCAGCGTCACTTCCGCCAGCGCTGTCCACATGGCTGATATAGTACGTTTGTGCTGGCGGCAGATATGACGCCACACGATGTAATAATCCGTCATTTCTGCAGTTAAGAGGGGAACACTCAGCCATACGAAGTTAAATCAAAACTGTTTTTAATACAATATAAGGATAGGTTGTGGATACTGCCAAACATTTCCTTAGAAACTCCGAAACTTGCGAGACTCATTTGAATGGGAAAGAGATTTCCAGTGACTTGAAAGCTACTCAATCATCTGGGACTCCGTCCAGTCAGTCGGTGGAGACCGGCTTAACGCGAAGCAGCTTGACCAGCCAGGCTCGGGAGCCCTGGGTTAGCGTGACGATCGCACTGCCTGTTGCACAAATGAAATTACTCTAATTATATTTTTGTTTCAAAACACTTTCTTTTGCGTTATTCATTGCGCTAATGTTCATATATTTTAAATGAATAAAAGTTTAATACTCAATTACTGTTTCTACTAATTTCTTATTTTCATTTAAAATATTCATTTAAAATATCAAATAAATAAACTTTATACATTATGTATAATTAACATATACTTTTAAAAATAAATGGTTATTATCATAAAAGCTATTTGTTTTAGACTAAAACTATTATTACGTTGGATTTCCTTTGCATGTATTCGTACTTCCTTAGTTTGCCTTCAACATTGAGACGTAATTGTGTAATTTGTCTGATTGTTGAGTCGGATTGAATTTTTCTGCAATAGATTCAACATATTAACTAGCTCAATTTTCCTTCGCTTGTGTTCACGTTAGTACACATAATTTTGCGTCTTGAAAAATGGCAACTAAGGATTGTGTTAATTCATCGAACTATTTCAGTTTCACTTGTGGTGATTATGCTATTTACCTAAGTTTAAGAACACAATAAAAAATACATTCTTGGAGTTAACAATGGCAATTTCTGCTTCACAATTCCGAATTAACAACCCAGCTACTCTGTCATTGCAAAAACTGTACTCGTAGAAAAAATGATTTCAAATGTTATTTTCCGCGCGCTCAAAACATACATATCAAGTGAAACTTTGAATGTAATTTTCCGGAAAATTTTTTTTAGACCTGCGTTTTTACAGACTCGTAGAAAGGGAAAATTTTTGTTTAAAGCTCATACATTAATACATTTCTTGAATGTTTTAGATTTTCCCAATACGTCCAGAGGGTTTCCGGTTCATACGATGATGATGTTACACTTTCCATACCCTAAATAATTTCAGTCAGTCACAGACGTCAAGAAGAATTTTTATTGCCTCTGAAAAAACGCAGGCTATAATCTTCTTTGGCATCTTTCCGGCTATAGCGCTTCAAACAGCTCTCCCAAACGAGTTTAATTCTTAAATTCCCGCCGATGCTTGTAATTGCGGAATTGTCTTTCTTCTGTGTCGATTCAAATATTCCGTACTCCTCTCGCTTAAGAGGATTTGCTTTCTTCTGATTCGCGGACTGAGACAGAATACTAGCTGAGTCAGCACTTTTATTCTTCGAAAAAGAAAATACGCGAACAATGCCTAAAAGAAAAATCGAGTAATGCACAATGATTAGTACAGCCCAAGAAAAAATAATGCTATTCTACTTTCTCGCCTTTGCAAGAAGAGAAAGCATTGTAATCGTCAGCCCGAAACGGGCGAATTTTACGCAGAAAAACTCATTTTGCCGGGCCCTGGTAACGAAAACGTTTATACGTCTTTTTTCTATACACAGTACATTACTTCCTCTAACGCGTTGTGAAGTCACAATTCCATGTTTTGAGAGTTCTTGATGCCGAAAAATCAGTTGACGGCAAAATGCCTGTCTGTTCTTCTGAAGACAATGATAGCGCCTACACCCTTCACACGATTGTCTCCAAAATTGATATTTCTCAATCCATCTGAACGAACTCTATACTTCACTAGTTTTTAAGGGGTATTTGCACTTTTGAGGGTACTTTTCATGAAGCCTCAAAACATTCTAAACATTTTCTAAAAAATTGCTCCAAATTTTCTGATGAAGGTTTGTTCTCGAATAGATAAAGAACAGATTTCATTTTCGTTGAAATCCCTGATTTTGTTCAAAATTGCAAGAGTTCACTTTTTTCAGTGTGTTTCTACAACTACAATATTGAAGATAGAGAGTTTTTCCTACATAAAATCAGTTCTTTAAACACAGATCTTTAAATGAGGTTATGCGCACGTTTTTCGAAAATTTGAGTAGTTTTCGCGTAAATTAAGCTGGCTTTGTACACAGACGGACAAACAGACGTTTTGCTGTCTATCGATTTTTCTTTATCAAGGACCCTCAAAATATGGATTCTGGCCACATTACGCGTTAGAAATAATTTACTATATAGAGGAGCATGATTTTTCAACTTTTTTGTGACTGGAGTCCTACAATAAGAGTTTTTCTGTCGAAAAATGGCCGTTTTCCTTATGCAAGATTACAATACTTACTCTTCTTACGAAGTAAGAGAGAAAGTGAAATTGTCACTTTGCACGTTGTATTGTGACTAGATCCTTTTATGTCGCGAATTCTGTACTCGACATACCGACTGTTTTTTGAACTTCATGAATTTTGTGCATATAAAAACGGACCTTTTTCTATTATTTGTTAACTTAACAAAATAATGGTTTTTGAGACTTGTCACTTTTCTTGGGACCGACGACTTCATAAAATAGCACTAAAAATTAGGGCTCGGTATGTAACAACAACGTAGTACACGTTTGCGGTGAGATGTCAGGTGTCGTGACATCGGTGCTAGGTGTTCAAATTCAGATGTTCATATTCAAATACCCTCAAAAAGTGGTTTTATCTCTCGGCGTTTTTATTCTGGATATTTCACAAAAGGTGTGACTTAGGATCACATAGGTACGTCTACATGACATGTCATTCAGAGAAGAAATTGGATGCGTGAAGAAGTCGGCGTTATGCAGACCTGCCTACACACCCACACATCCACACACACACACACACACACGCGCGCGCGCGCGCACACACCCACGCACGCACACACGCACGCGCACATACACGCACGCGCACTCACACGCACGCACTCGCACTCACACGCACACACACGCATACACACATGCACGCACACACGCGCACACACATGCACACACATGCACGCACACACATGCACGCGCACACACGCATACACACATGCACGCACACACACGCATACACACATGCACGCGCACACACACGCATACACACATGCACGCACACATACATTCACGGCACTACCACACGTAATGGGTGACCAATCGGGAGCTTAGAACATGTCTCGGCTGGGGATATACCGGCATACCGACGTGTAGGTCAACGCCGGTTCTCCCCACCCAGCGGGAGAGAAACACCGCCACTTCTCGACATATAACTTACACTACAATAACGGAACTAAAGACCATAGCAGATGACGTTCCTAGAAACATCAAAGCAACACAGATTTGATACCAAAAAGGCTTTAAATAAGACTTAGCTACCGTTAAGACGGTTCCACGCATTCGGCATTCGCCGAGCAGCGAGCTACTGCTCGCCCAATCCCAAACAGCGGACGTGTTCGGCGAATGTTCATTTACTTTGATGTGTCCAAAGGCCGATACGCGGTGGGTAGGGGTAGCTCCGAATGTTGTCACTCGGAAAATAGCAAGTAACTCATCCACACTACTTGGGATTCAGCGAGCGGTTGCTCGCTACTCGCCGAACGACGAATGTATGGAGCCGCCTTTATAAATGCACGTTATTTGTTTCGAAAGAGGGGGGGGGGGATTACATGCTCTTTGAAGAATGAGGCACGGTCGGGACACGCGAGTGTCCCATCCACTGCGGGAAGCCGTGCGTTATGTCATGCGTCTTCCCTTTCCGAGAATGAAACCTACACGCTTCGTGTGTGCATGCGCAAAATTGGACGAAAAGCGACATGGTACGGACGCAGCTCAGAAGGCGGGGGCAACATGGCACAGGCAGTTGCGCCGCTCGTTCTCGGGAAACGCAACCCGATCGACTCCTCGCGATCGCTGGGGTGGCTTCCCCTCCCTGCGGCAGTAAAATGATTGCGCCGATCACCGCCCAGGGCACATGGCGCTCATTTGCAGCAGCGAGGGCGCCTGGCGGAGCAGAACGAATGCCTTCGGCCTTGGGTTCTTCGTGTTACACGGATAAAGAGGGGCCGTCGGCGAAACAAGGACGTGTGTGAAGCTTAATTATTGTGGCGAAAGCTTAGTTTAATTTAACGACTTGCTTCCTCTTGCGTATTCACTCGTGTGTATTCGTTCAAAAGTCGATAATACGTCGCGATCGGAATTATGGCGATGGTTACGATTTCTGAAAGTACTGTCGCGTTCAACAACATAATGAGTAATTTTATAACACCTGATTTTACGAATCTTTCCAATCGCCATGTACACAATTTAAATGGCCTCGGAACAGGCGCAGCTGAAAAAAACAACAACCACCTGTCCAGTAACGCTTCCATGTTAAATCGATTCGACGATCGGAAATTAAACACATATATTCTGAAATGACTGTCCGCCGACACGAGACCGCAGGCTATTTTTACGAGCTCCCGCGGTCCCCTCCGGGGTGACGTCACCGCCCGGTTTCATGGCTCGCCGCGTTAGGAGTAATACGCGGGCCGTTCGTCGGGGCACGTACAGCTCCCCGCCCCTCACCCGCCACGCCCCGCACCTCCCCTCCCCTCCACGCCCCCTCCTTCACGGCCCGCGACGTTTTATAGGGCCTCTCGTTCCGCCAGATCTTGCCCATATGCCGTTCGGTTAAGAGAACGCTGATCGTAGGTACATGTGGCCTTGGGAAACACCGCCAATATTATGGTCTCTCTTCTCTTTTAAATGTAATACGTATGTAGGGTTGTCAATAATATATTAAAACACGTAAAGGAGTGAAAACCATGAACGATATTAAACAAAATTGTTGTAATTGGGTAATCAATGATTGGTAAAAGTGATATTTCTTCCGTCTGCACTTTCACCAGTGGAGAATCAGCAATGAAGTTTAGTATTTAATTGTGCCCTAATTGGATAGTACACCGTTTGTCAAGTCACGTATTCTCTTCTTCTTACGAGATTACGTTACCACTGCAACAATGTTTATTGGTTTTTTGATTTCCTGATTTAGTCATCATTGTATTCTATTTCTCATAACATTAAATGTCGCAAATCAGTCAAATGCGTCTGTTTACTTTCTATCCTTACCTCGTTATAAGATAAATAATTGTAATCGTGAGCCGGAAATCGGCCCAGAAAAACTCTTATTGCCGGGCCTTGATAACAAATTAGTGCATAAATCTTGTTTCTACATGTAGTAAATGACTTCATCTATCACCTTGTGTGGTCACAACTACAATTACAATATTGAAGAGAGAGCTTTGTTTCTTAATGAAATCTGTTGTTCAAAGACATCTTGAAATAAAGTCGTGTACAATTGTTCGAAAATATGAATAATTTTGGCGTACATTTACAAGAAATATTGGTATTTTTTACTATTATTTTTTCAAAAAACTGCTCCAATTTTTAAAAAAAATTATTTTCGCGTATGAAGCGAAGAAGGGTAAAACATTGGTACCAGATGCATTTTCGGTAAACCCTCCGTATTTTCGAAAATGGCAATAAAATTGCAAACGTTCAACATTGATGACTGAGTTTTTCGAAAATAAAAAATATTTTTAAAAAAATTATGTAGTTTAAAAAAGGCCATGTATATTTTTTTTAAAACAGTAATTTTCGCACATTTTCTACTTGAAGTTCATGTAATTTATAAAACCATTCTCAAAAACTCCTCAATTTTTTCTTTCAATTTTTTCCACAGATAAAGTACTCTTAAAGAATGGCGCAGTTTTCATTTTCGTTGAATTATCTGAATTTTCAAAAATTACAAGTTTGAAATTATGTGAGAAAGTATATGCTGTTGTTATCAGTGACATACAAAATATGGATGGACTGCAAAATGAGTTAGGGGAAATAATTTTCTACATACTGGAGCAATTTTTATCCATTTTTTTATATCAGGGCGCCACAATAGGATTCTTGTCTCGCATTTCTTGACGTTTTGATTGCAGAATTACAATACTTACCCTGTACAACGTAATTAGCATGTTTGAAAGGCAAAAAACTGCTTTGAAAAATGTATCTTTGAAAAACATTTTTTGTACTAATCAATGAAATTGTGAATATACAAATAACTTTAACTTTATAACCTGGTAGGTTTCTAACAATTTTCATTACATTGTGAAATACGACACTGGTTGTCGCGTGTGTTGAGATGACAAATGACCCGGAAAAGAAAAGCAAAAGCTCTCATCAGACTGATGCCAAAAGACGCCTCTACCCGCGAGCTCTGAAATGAATCACGCACACTGTAAACATTAGCCATTTTAATATCACAACAGTAATAAAAAATCATTTTCGTTAATTCACCGAACTAATTTCTTCTCGATACGTCACACATCCCTAAAAGACTCAGAAATAATTGGTGACAAAACTCACGTTATGATATGTTCTAATACTGCTGCCCGAAAACACAAAATAGTTGTCCATAAAGCACAAATACTGCTCAAGAACAACAGTTAAAACACTCTCGTATAACACTGTAGCACTTCAAATATTTTTTCGATACCGATTTTTCAATGTGTGTTTCTGCTACTGAGGAGGACTCCCATCCTACAAGTTCTTCCAACGAGAGCAGATCGGCACTGCTTTCGACTAGCATTGATTTCCGAATATGTAAAATGAATTTAGATGACACTAAATAAAGTAACTGAAACGTATAAATGAAAAATGTGGAATTCGAACCTTGATAAGTCAACATATTCATTAACTAGTAAACATAGCTTCAACATTCAGAATTTTAGGTGTTGTGGTGCGTTATCGTTGGCATCTTTCATGAAATAATTGCAAAGGTTGTCATTGCCAACAAAAGTATTTAATGTAATAGCAGCTCGATGGCTAAGCCATCGAAAGCTGCTATTACATTAAATACTTTTGTTGGCAATGACAACCTTTACAATTATTTCATTCAGAATTTTGCCCACAACGATGTGGGACAGTACATGTTAGATCTTTCTTTGGCAAACACCAGTATATCTGTTTCATTTACTTTGTCAGTATTCTTTGTCAACATTGACGCCAATTTTGAACACTTTGGTAATCTTTCTCAAACTTTACCTTTGTTTTGTAAGTGTAACAATTCGAAACTAGCATCACTTGTAATTGGTCTGGAATGTCTTCCATCTTAAATGTTTTTGGAAACAAAACCATCTTACGCAAGCGATATGTCAGTGATAATATATTTTCGTGGTTTTAATGAACAATTAAAATGCCGTGATTTTAGTGATGAAACAATGCACCACGACTTTTCAGTGATATTGCCTTAAATAAGAAGATTTCTCAGGATTTGTAAAATGTCACTTATTCCGTTCTGGTTTTTCACCTGTTCATTTACATTATTTTTCTTATAAGAATATGGTATTTCGAAAAGTATTGGCAATAGTTTTTGTGTCGTTAAGCGCGTATTTCCGTCGCATCATTACGATGCTTTCTCTTTACTACATAAACGTAGTAGTAAGAGGAGAAAGAACAGCTTGACGACTGACATCTGCCTGTGTATCGTAAGTTCTAGAAATTAATCTTAAATTAAAACACTCTTTCGTTCATTTCGATTTTTTCCGAGGTTCTGGAAATGATAATACTAAAACACTAGCTTTAATGTTTGTCTTTTTCGATTATCTAATCTCCTAAGCCAGACGTAACATTC
Organism: Gryllus longicercus; assembly: GCA_038098605.1. Taxonomy (NCBI): domain Eukaryota; kingdom Metazoa; phylum Arthropoda; class Insecta; order Orthoptera; family Gryllidae; genus Gryllus; species Gryllus longicercus. The sequence goes on along the minus strand of JAZDUA010000143.1, from coordinate 1,618,557 downwards.
ACGTAACTTCCAATCTTCATTGTAGTCATTAACATTTCAGTAAAGCTGCTAGTTCTTTTTAGGTTCTCTCTGATCCTGCGTATGTTCTTCTCGAAGTGGCCTTACACAAGGTCTTATCTTTCTGGATTTTTCGGTAAGCACCATTGTTCTCGTGAAGGGAATCTTGGCCTCTGTTTATCTCTCTCGGCCAGATAAAAGGCTTTAATGTTTATACAACATAAGATGTCTTCATGGTAGAAAACTACTGTCGTCATTCCGCCCTGTTAAAGATTGCAATGAAGAAAATAGTGTCAGTTGAAATGTTTGCAATTTCGACCAAAGTCACCTCCTTAGTCTAGTTCACATTCTACTGTTAGAAGTTTACAAGTTCAGGGTCTGAAGGTACACTGAAAAAAAAAAGAACCGTTGGAGTATAGCAGATCCATGATACTGTATCAAGGAAACGTTACAATATCATGGATCTGGTATAATCCAACGGTTCTTGTTTTTCCGTGAATGTCCACCAGAGCATTTTTCACGTGGCATTTGTCATGTAGGATGAATATGATATTATGAATTGAAATAAATGAGACGATAATCTAAATAAGTGATTTGTAGAAGGCAGAGTGTTTTCGCCCGTATTACGCTCATTTTAGTTTTCCAGCCAGCGCAGCCTTGCCGCATATTTTACTTCCCTCTCCTCTCTCTCAAATATTCACGAATACCCCCCTATGTGATTGAAAATAATATCTGGACGTAAGATCTATGTGGGTTATCGCGCTACGTGGACCCAAGTTTGTTTTTATTGAGAAAAAAACAAACAAAGGAAGACCACGTTATTACATTTGACGGTCCCTTTGAACCGAGCCCGCCGGTTGTCTGGGACGGCCACCCATCCTCCCCATCTCCCATCCCTGTCCTCCCGTTCTCCCGTCCTTTCGTCCTCCCATCCTCCCGTCGCGTCGTGTCGTCCGCCTTTGTCTCGTCCGGCGCGCCGTCGTCCACAGGGAGCTGGCGTCTTAAGCCGGCCGCTTTGGGAACATTATTTCCCGCTTGTGTTTGCCCGACGGAGATAAAGCGCGCCCGGCAAACCGCCGGCTTCGCTTCTTTTCGTCCGAGAGAGCCGGGATTCGTATCTCGACGAGCGCGTGCTCTCGGACTTGCTTGTGTTTAGAGCCTGTGTTTTCCGCTGCTCTGTCGCGGCGTACGGGGTGAGCACGACTCAGTGTAAATCACCCGAGAAGTACTGAGGATTTGTTTGCGGCGAGTGCACCTCCGGGGTGATTTACGCTCCATGGAAATGAAGTAGCACGTGCGCACGTGAAATTACTGTACGTTATTTCCGTCACGTGAACGTCGGTATTCGTAAGCTGGAAATGTGAGCAAGCTAGTTAATTTTCCAGTCTCTCGACTGTAATTGTAATACAAACATAAACAACAACAAGAATTAATTAAACCTCTCGACTCTGGCGTAAATAATGCGCGTGGTAGTTGATCTTGCCAGTTCATATTTATATTTAAATATACATACTCTTTTAGAACTCTTGAATAAACAAATTTCAAAATTGAGGCAATGTGCTGGGTTATTTTTGTAAACAAAATCCACGAAATAAGTTCTTAAAGCATTCTCCAAAGATGATTGTTAAATTTGAAGAGTTTCTTACAAGAACCAAATTAGTTCACATTCAATAGTTTTCAGAAGGCACCCAAAAACTTCATAACGTAGATATACGTAGTAATAAATTTGTGATTTTTCTTACCTTTTGCCTTGCAATGTGTTTCGCACATGCCCAAATGTCTTAGCAAATAGCACTAAATGTAGAGAATAACTTACTTAAATAACTCAAGATATGAAATTTTGGTCTTGTTTTGTGTTTATAAGAAAACACTCATTTAAATACTACCGTGATTCATAAATTGATGTTTTAATGCGTTGATATCAGTTATTAAATTTAAACAATTTCTGATATTATATTGAAGTTTCGAAGACTATTTGATACTACTTTGGTCGCGGTTCATCACTGTTACAGTAAATGAACAAACATGCTATAGAAATATAATATTATTAAAAAATTGGAGTTCTCATGTAAAATTTAAAAGTTGTTCATCAAATATAATTTTTTTTGTTTCAATTTTAAAATTTCTCGAAATATTTGGGTCCCTTAAATTATTTGGACATTCTGGTATAAGAAAGTAATAAGACAACTTAGTTTTATATTTGTTATAATTCACATTTAATTTAAAATAGCTATAACTTGTAAATATTCGTAGATTATTGTCGCTTGTTTCTAAATCACAAGAAAGTCCAAATTAGATCACACTTATGATTCAGTTTGATTCAATACTTTGACTTTCATAAAGGTAAATCTGATTTCTTTACGTGACTGAAAGCTTCCCATTATGAACTGATGAATTTACGCGATAGGCAAAAATATCCATAAGAACAACGGTGCCTTCATCAATCTTCATCAGACCTCATGGAAACTAAAACTTCGCCCGTTTTATTTCCAGATCTAATTCATTACACAAAGTTATTTTTCTGGACTGGACTACTTATTACAAAACACTAGTGGTCAAATAAAATGTGCCCGTGGTCTGGCCCCTGCGGATCACCGCGAGGCTTGGCTGGCTACCGAACGCTTCGCCCTTTCTGACCACGCCCCCTCTCATCGACTGCCCGTCGTGAGCGCGCCCTCCGCCACTCGTCCAGGCTCTCCTCCCCCCCTCCCCTGGCGGCCACTCTCGAAGAGGCCTCTTCACAGACCTCCCCGCTGGACCGCGCCGTTTCGCCCTTGCTCGGACGTCCGCGCCGCCCTAGGGACCCGCTGCTCCCGCCGGCAACACTCCCTCGCCGACTCCGGTGCCATCGTTTGCCCCATTGTTTTGTCTCCCTGCCACTGATGCTGACGTTGTGCCCATTGCCCGCCCCTTCCTCGCTGCTCTCTACTTCCATTAACACCCAACATCACTACTCCCACTGTCCGACCCATTGTCTACCACACATTGCATTGCTTCCTATGTCACCTGTGTCCCCTTCCGACATCAGAACTTCCGTCATCCCCACCTTCTTGGCCATCCATACGCCCCCACTTCGGAACCACTCCCTATCTACTCCCTCCCTCGTCATTACTTCGCTGCTCCGGCAGTTCGGAGTCTCACCCTGCCTGTCCTCCCTCAGTCTGATTACGTCATTCCTCGTGACCTGACTGTCTTCCCCTGCCCTTGTTATGGTGGTACTTCTAACGCATCAGCAACATCACCGGTCCATCTCCGATATCCCCGCGAATCCTTCTGCTGGAGCATATCGTGTTACACGCGCAGCGTTCCCGCAGCCAGGCACCTCTCTACTCTAGGCCGATGCGTTCACGCGACAGCAGTTGCTCGCAGATGCTGTCGATTCCGCAGTCACGGTTGCTAACCACGCCATCGGCATTGCCTCCCATTGTGTTTCTCCATCGTCGTCCCCTCCTCAGCCTGCTCCGTACCCGCTGCCGCCTCCGTATCGATTCGCAGCGCGCGCGGAGCGGGGGGCGGGGCCGGGGGCGGCGGAAGCGGCGGCGGCGGCGGCGGCGGCCACTGCGGCGCGCGGGTGAGGGCGGGTGAGGGGGAGCGATGGGTGGGCGGGCGGCGGGGGCGGAGGGGGCTGCCCGGGGGTCTCGCGCCGCACTTTTCCAGCCCTCGCCACGCACCTCCACGCCCTCTGTGGCCACCGGGGACGTGCTTCTCCCCGGTTCAACTTCGCCCACGCAGCCAATAGCACCGCTAGCTCTTCGGCCAGGCCAAATTCAGCCGCCGTCTGGTGGCAGGCTGCTCTGATCGGGGATTCGCCTCACGATACCAGGTGAATGCCGGAGCAGTACTCAAACAGACGGGCCACAGACCGCGCGCGATCGTTTCTTCCCCTTCTTTCTCCTATCCTCACCCCTTACACACACTCTTACTAGCACACTTACACGTACACATGTCGGAGGACCAGTCGGGAGCTTCGAGCTTGTCTCGGCTGCAGCGATGTCCAGCTAGGGAGACACCTGGAAGGGAAAATCCTCATGTCAGTCGGCGCCGGATCTCATGTTCCAGCGTGGAAGTAACACCACCACCTCTCGAAGAGAACATACGCTATATTCCCGGGGATAACATAAATAGCAAACGCGCCCCGACAGACTAAATAATAATAACTCATTCACACCGAGAGTACTCTTTTGGCTACTGATGTGCCAAATTCCACATTGCGGAATTTGAATATTTTTAAAAAAGTAAATTAAATTAACTAAACACGGTTTTATAGATGATACGACGAAAATGAGAAATGTTTTGAAAAAATTGATTAATCATTATCATAAACTCTTCCAAAGAATAATCAATAATGTATGTATCACCTAATCATTTATAATTATCTTTATTTGCTTCAGACCTACCATTAATAAGATTTATCATAGATTCCTTATTACATAAGAAAAAAATATTTCAAATTTTCATTTTTCATAGATAGATTGTTCGTGGTAATACATTAAAAAATCTTTTTACATATGAAAAACAGAATAGTGAAAAATAAGTACTGTACTTTTTAAATTTTGTTGTTTTCTTTTCGTTTCTTAAAAGTACGGCCTCGAGGAGGAATTAATTAGTTATTCTTACTCTATCGTCACACGTTGAAGCTATGCCTTTTAAGAATTATTTACACTGTTGTACATTATCTATTGCTTTTTAATTTATTTCTTATAATATTTAAACGAGTGATATGGATTTGTTGTATATTTTAGAAGTTTTCCAATTTATTGAATAGATATAGGTAGATTTATTATTTCTGCAGGTAGGTTTTTACAACCTGGTAGTAGAGCACTACAATTTACATATTACGTATTATACATATTTTACATATTACAATTAGGAATATTCATACAATTTAATTTAATTTTTTAATAATAATAATAGTAATATTAATAATAACGGTAATAATAACATTTACTCTACACTTTATGACTGTTCTGCACAGGTAATTTAATTAATAAATACACTTTTTAAATACAATACACTTGCACTTCACTTCTCTTTCTATTGCTCTATTGCACTACACTTCACAACACGTCAACTTCTACTTTAATTATAATTATATATATTTAATAAAGCAATGCATTTAATAGTAATTTTAATTGTCAACATTTGTTCTCAAAGGCCTGAACTGAATTTTGTGCTTGTGATCCCCTCTACTAAAGTGAATCGGTCTATCGAGTCGGATGTAGATCTCTTTCCAAGTGGGCATACGCTTTGTACAGAGCACAGAGTCTTTCGTTAATCCTCCTGATTTCTAGGGACTCCCATTCTACTTTCTTCCTATTGCTTCAAAAAGTAAGTTTACACGCTCTTCTATGTACTCTATTCAAATATTCCTTTTGTGAATTTCTATAAGGGTCCCAACAAATTGACCCGAATTCTATTAATGGACGAACTAGAGTAAGCTAATTCTCTCGTTTTGCAGTACTCTTTTTTACTATTCGCATAGTGAAATGCAAAGAACTCCAAGCTTTCCCAACTACAAAGTTTGCCTAATTTTCCCAACTCAATTTGCTGTCAAAAATTATTCCCAGGTACTTACAAGACAAGACTCTTGGAATATTTTCGTTGCCTAAACAGTATTGAATTTCACTACAAAACCTCTACCAAACGTGATGGTTCTGCTTTTCGAACTATTTATTGTTATGCTATTTTTTCCGTCCAGAAATGTAATTTATCTAGATCATTGCAATGCAAAATATCGTTGTCTACTTTTTATTGAATAACTCGATATATTATGCAGTTATCTGCTAATAATCTTACCTTTGAAAATAAATTGTCTGCCAGGTCATTCACAAGCGCAAAAAGCGGGAGAAGTCCAATAACGCTTCATTGAGGGATCCCTAAAGTTACCTTTGTCAGAGTTGAAAATTGTTGTCCAACTCGACTTTCTGTTTCCTATCTCGAAGAAGCTCATGAATCCACACCACAACTCTGGTGTCAATACCCGAATGCATTAATTTACAAACCAGTTCATCGTGTGGGACAACATCAAATGCCGACACAAATCTATTATTACGACATCCACCCTCCTACTATCATCAACGTCATCTGCTATATCCCGAAACAATGATACCATCTGATTCTCTCAAGAGAAACCATTCCTAAAACCATGCTGTCCCTGAAATATCCATTCTTTTCGTTCCCACTCATGCTCAATATAGCTAGTTATCGAATGTTCCATTAGCTTACATACATCTGACGTAAGACTTACTGATTTATAATTCACCAAAACAGTTCGGTCTCCTTCCTTAAAAATGGGAATAACAGTAGCTCTGTTTGAATGGAGATTGTAAATGAAACAATTCAAAAATTCTAGTCTAAGACTATTCAACATATAATAATTATTTACTATTAATAACATATTCCGATTTTGTGTCCAAAAATAAGTGGCTAACTTCAAAATTTATTTTCGATTTGAGATAAATAGTTCTAAACTGCTCGTTCAGAATATATTGAAAATATTGGAATATGAAGTTAGAAATCTTTAATGATACCTATATTAAAACCATATTTTAATTGGAAAATAGAAAGTTAAAGTTTCAATCCTGAAAATGCCTGGAAAGATTTGAATTTGTGAAGTGAATTAAGAGACGTGCGACGACATAAAAGAATAGAACAATTAGGTGAATCAAGTAATGTAAACTCTTGTTAGTATTACTTGCGACAGCGTATGAGGAGATCTGGTTCTCTTGGTTCCAGAAAATTCTAAGCTAGGGACGGTCTGGCCGTCTTCACAATGTCAGTAAGCACAATGACTGTAAGCAGTGGTGGACCAACCCTGGTAACGGTTACTAAAATTTAGATCAGGTAGCGGTTTAGCAGATCAACATACTACTACTGTTATTCGCCATTCTGTAGGGTGTATAATTTTATCTACACACGGAGAGTGCCACAATAATCCGAAGACCGAGAAATGCAACTAACAGAAGGGGCAGTGGTACGCCTTGCGACTAGTACGATGTACGCCTTTTGAAAACAATATTGCTTAATCATCGAGAATCACAATTCGCGCCAAGCAACTATTGTCATCTCTACCAACACAAACTATACCTGAGAATACAATAAATAAGTGGTTAGAGGACATTGAAGGGAAACAATGGTTAAATAATATCAATTAATCAAGATGTATCTTACGATAATATTAAATTACATTATTTAATCTCCAGTAAATTTAATTTTATTTTTGAATAGTGCAATAAGACTGTGTATCTTTTTTATCTTCTTTATATAATGTTCAAACAAAAATATTCTTAACTTTATAAATGAATTAAGAGTTATTATTTATCAAGGACAAACAATTTTGTTGTTCTTAGCAGCTGGATCAAAGCATTTCACGTAGGGCATCCGGTGTATAATGGGCCAGGACCGGAGGTGAACATTAGAAATTTGGCCTTGGCCCATAATGGCTGCGGGCAACTGTTCACGTGTGCTTGGCGAGGGTCTGGCGAAAAGGAAGTGTTGAAGAAGGCGTAATTTTGCACGCCAGCTAATCTTATAACGTATACTGCGAATTTTCTGAACTTGGCTGTCGAGTTTGTTGGCTAGCGTGTATAGTGGTCTGTGGATGAGTTATTCGTGCACAAATAACTATTTTGTGATGATCATTTTATGGAATTATCACGTTTGTCAGTGACTGTACCGGAATGTGACAAACCATACACCATGTTCCGTGTCGTCTGTCTGCAATATTAAGCTTTAATTTAAACCTCTCAAATGGACGAGTAAATTATTTCCATCTCTATATTCTTCGTAGTCTGATTCCATAATTTTCACTTGCTCCAAGTTAATCTGATCTGATTTTCACTTTCTTGCCTTACGTCATAAGAGAAAGTAGTGTACTCGTGATCCGGAAAACGGACGAATATTCGACCGAAATACTCTTACTGGTAACGAAAAATGGTTAAATCTTGTTCCTATTTACTATAATAAATTTCTTGTAACTCCATATGTAGTCAGGGTTCATGTTTTGTGGGTCCTTGACATCGAAAAATCGATTTACAGCAAAACGTTTGTTTGTCTATCTGTCCGACTGTTCTTGTCAGACTGTCCATCTGTGTATCTGTCTGTCTGTACGGCCGAAAACTGTGCAGCCGATTTTCTCCAAAACTGATATTACTCCATCGACTAAAAGGGCCTCGAGACCCTCTGAATTTGAAACGTATATTTTGATTTTTGGTGGCGTACTACTTTACGTGAACTCTCAGCAATACTTTCAAAAGTTTCGCAAAAATGCCACCATTTAAAAAAAAAATTGAAGCCTATCCTCAAATAGAGGAGAGTCTTAAAAAAGTATGTGTAATTGCCACAATACATTAATATTAATTATTTTAGATCAATTATAAAACCATGCTATGGAAACCTATGCTACCCCAAAAATACACAAATAGAAGTTTTTAGTCGTGAAGAAGGTCCTAAAGGTTTGATCGAAACGTTGACAACAAACGTGACACCTTCCGAACAATCGATATTCCAAGGGCTACGGAAACCCATCTCTTCAACAGAGGCAATGTTGCCCACTCTTCCTGGCCAGCCAAGGGTTGTGCGCTGCGCCCTCATTCCAGCGGGCCTGCCTGGGAGCGGCGTAAACCCGAGCGGGCCGGCGACGAGGCCTGCATCGTCGGCGGCGTTGTCGCGCCGCAGGCTAATGAGGCGGACTGCGCTGTTCTGGAGCGCCGCGGCAGCGAACCGGACTCCGCTGCGGCAGCGGGGGACGCGCGGGGCGGGCGCGAGGGCGGGGGCGGGGTCACCCGACACCGCCGCCCGCAGCGGGCAATGGCTCGGACTTCCGGTGCTGCGGGATCCGCCGGCGCAGCGCGGTGCGGTGCGGCGTCGCGCAGCCTCCGGAGAACGTTCCAGACGCCGCCGGCGCCGCCGCCGCGTCCGTCTGCCCCGGCGGGGGCGGAGCGGGCCGGGGCGGGGCGGCTGGCCGATGCAGCCGTCGGTCGTGGGGCTGGGACGGGGCGACACGACGCGCCCGTCTGCCTTGGCGGAGGAGGACCGGGGGCGAAGGCGAGCGAGGTAAGGCGGGGCGGGGAGGGCAGAGGCGGGATCTGGCCTGCGACGGAGGCGTGGCAGAGCTGGGCGGGCTGGGCCGGGGGTGGGGCGGTGCAGCCCCCGCAGCCTTCTGTCTGGGCGTGGGCGAGGCGTGGGCGAGGCGTGGGCGAGGCGGGTTGCGAGGCGGGTTGCGAGGCGGATTGCGAGGCGGGGGCGAGGCGGGGGCGAGGCGGGGGCGAGGCGGGGGCGGCATGCTGCGTCCGTGTGTTTGGCGGGAGAAGAGGTGGGGGGCGGGGCCGGGGCTGGGCCGGCGTGCCACAGACGCTGTCATCGCCGCCATGGAGTGGCGGAGCGCAGGCGGTGGCGAGAGAATGCGCGCGGGGGAGAGCGGGGGGCGTGGTGCGGAAGGGACGAGCGGGGGGGAGGGGAGCGGCATGCGGCAGCAGGTGACCTCAGCGGAGCAACGGACAGCAGGTGACCTGAGTCTGCGCTTGTGGAGGGTCGAGCGGGGTAAGGTGATGCTGCGGGATGCTCAGGGAAGTGCATGGCGAAGAATTGAGTCGCGTGACGGGGAGAGGTGCCTGGGAGTAGCGTGGTGGGAAATGGCGTGGGGGAGCGGTGCGGCGGGGACGTGGTGGAACATTATAGGCGGGGAGGTGCTTGGGGGGGGGGTAGAATTCCAATGGTGGGGCATAGGCGCATGCCAAGAGAAGTGTTCAAGGTTAGAGAAGCGTTGACAAAGGTGCGTGGCGGAGGTGTGTGATGGGAAGATGGGTTACGTGTGTTTCATGGAGCTTCGTTGCGGGGAGATGCGATGCGCCGAAAAGCGTTGCGGGGAGATATGTGGCTGGGAGGTGCGATGAGGGGAGATGGGTTGAGGCTAAGTGCGGAGCAGGCAGCTGCGTTGCGGAGAGATGCGTGGAAGGGAGCTGCGTTGCGGGGATGTGCGATGCGCTGAAAAGCGTTGCGGGGAGCTGCGAAGCGGGGAGGAGCATAGCGGGGAGATGTGTGACGGGGAGGTAGCTGATGGGTAGTTGCGTGGCGAGGGAGGTTGTACGTAGTGGGAAGATGCGTAGCTGGGAGATATGGGATGATGAAATGCGGAGGGGGGAGGTTGGTAAGCGAGAGGCTGGGAGTTGCGGAGCGTCGAGCAGCGCCGGTTAGATTGAGGACAAGGAATTCGTGGTGAGCTAAGTGTGAGGCGGGAAGTTCGGGGCGGGGTGTGGAAGGGATCTGGGGCTAGAAGTGGAGTGGGGCAGGGAGAAGCAGTGCAAGGCGGGGTGAGGCGGGGCGGGCTGTGACGTCTGCCGCGGCGCGGCCGGCACAGGAGCAAACATGCCCGGCGAACACAACACAGGGGTGACACGTGAGGAGCAGGGAACAATGTACCGAGGAGCAGCAGGGGCCTAGGGGCTGCCTGCGAGCGTTCGTTGGCTCTTGGCCACGCCGTTTTGATCATTTCAAAATGTAGAGTTTTTGTAGAGCTCCATTATCTTTGTTGCGAATATCTGCTTTGGACTAGGAGATTTTCGATATGTTCATGAATTTTGAATAATGTAATGACGACACAATAATAGCTTTGCACGATGATGTTTATTAATGCTCATAAATATCTCGTATTAACGAATAAATGGATCTCAATTGCTTATTAACACTCTTTGTGTGGAAATATCTGAAATTATGTGTGTAATAGACGCATTTAAACGCCTATTTGGCTCGTTTTTTTTGTAGTAAATTCTGAAATACCAATTCATTTGTTTCTTTTCATATTTTTCACATATTTTACCTAACACCTTTAAAAATACCCCAATTGTGTATCACTATCTTCTTTAGTTCGAAGAAAAATATAAAATTTCAGAGTAAAAATCCTTGCGCGTTTTATTCGGTAAATAAATAATGTGGGCTATGTGACATGCAGTCTCATTAGATTTGTTAACATTATTAGTTCGTTTCTGAATACCATTGCTATTCATTAATTTTGTCTTCAGTTTCCTTTAGGATGTTGCTTTAACTTTTTAAAATGAGAATTTATTCAATATACCACAACGCCCTAATGATATAGTATAAGTAACCTTATGTTACTACAATTCTTGGCAGTTAGATAAATAAAACGACTACTCGTAATTTCGAGTATCTGCTTTTAATATTACGAGAAGTTTTTGTTGTAAATTAATACAAATAATAATGCTAGAAGTTGAAGTGAACGATAAAAGATGAAAATGTGGTAAATAAAATGGGTATTTTAAACGGTGATCTATTATTTCGTTATAATTATTCTACCACATACAAAATATATAATAAAATAAAATGTGGCGCTTGAAAATCATAGGAACCTGTTGATTTTCAAAACGTTCTATTGAGCGAAAGTAGGTCATAGGAAAGTAATTGCTTTGACTTAAAAATCCTGGGCTTCATTATTAAATATTATTTTATTTATTAGTCTCTCTGTTCCTTTTACCTAAATTTATTATATGGGAATATATCTTAATAATATGGTCAGACTTTAGATATTGACTGTTTGCTTTGGTGGAACTGGTGTGTGTATGAAATTGTTTTTCGGGCAAAACTTGTACAAGATGGATTCGAAAAACTGAAATAATCGCCTCAAATTTAATTGAAATAACGTGTGCTTCACGATAACATTCTTCATTTCCCGCGAAGAAACGGCTTCCTTTTTTGCTGAGTTATTTTCGGAGGAAATAAAACTGCAAAAGGCTTAACACCGTTGGCCATAATTATATTACTTTTCTCTCTTTTATTAGCCTCAAGACTTTTTGCGAGCAAAGATACTGCCTAATTTCCCGGATAATCTCAATCCTTTTACGTCTCTTTCATAAGTTTGGAGCGTAATCTTTCCATTCAACTCTCCATCTTTGCCGCTGCGCAGCTGTTTGGTCTTCTAACTTCTCAAGCGACCACACAGAGCACTTTTAGTCGCCGGGAGCCACATCTTGTGGCTTGCTACGAGCTGTTCAGAAAGCTATTGACAATAAGTTATAAAGAAGCTGTTTAAAATAAGTATTTGTTGGTCTGGTCGGTTTTAGTATGAGTTAAACAATTATTGTATGAGAAAAATATGTGTTGTCTTCTGTATTGCATTCAGGATATTCGAATAAAATAGAGCGATAAATTAATGTGGATGTAAAAGCAACGTAAATCAGCTCTTATTGTTCATAAATGGCAATATAAAGGTAGACATTAGAGGACAACAGAGCAGCAATATAAAAATGAATAAAAGACAAAACCCACCATGACGCTCACGTAATAAAGAGTTATCAAATGTCTGTCTACACTCAATTCAAATGTACCATAGACAGATATACTAATAGTGGATTGTATAGATATGCTAGTAGCGTATTACAATTAGGTATGCTATTTATGTAAATATAGATATACTTCTACCGAATCTATATTACTAATTGCGCAGAAATTGAAAGAAAATACTGTTAACTCCAGCCATGTGAAAGATGTCTATGGTTCCGTTAGGTATCCAGGAACTCGGGAAAAATCAAAACAACAATGAAACAATTTCGATTTTAACTGAAAAATGCAAATATTTGATCGTGTTATTCCGTCGATTTTCATACCGGGCGTACCTGTATGTATAGTACATTACACAGTTCACCAAATTAGCTCCCAGAGGCTCCCGTACTACGCATACCGACGCGCAGAGATGCATACAGCTGACGTCATGCATCAGAAAGGCTCCAATGATGAGGGAACCCACCATTAAATAGTTGTTATTTACGTGCTGTATTTTGGAACTGAAAGTCTTTTTTAATTTTTTTTTTGTAAAGAATTATTGTACTATGTATCCGTAAGTACAATTCTATGTTATTACTGCATTTGCCAAGTCTGGTTTTGTTAAAATATTTAATTTATTGTAGTCTTATGCGAAAGCATTTTACTTGTGCCAGAGCAGTGCACGTAATAGGTTCTGGATAACCATTTTGAGATTTTCTTTGGCAGAATTTTTGTTTCTGCAGACCTCTATTACACTATAAGTGTGCTTGTTACCACTCTGGAAAGTTTAGTCCAACTCCACATTATCCAATATATTTTAGAGGGTAAATATTTTCGTTGTGCAAATACACTTAAATATTCAGATAGCTTAACTGAACCGACGGATAAAGTGAAGATATTCATTCTATAATAAATTAATTATTCATAAAAAAGCTCAATTTATTGGTGCTCGGTTCTATATGGATGTGCCTCATCAAAAGATTCATATGAAATTTAGTATTAAATTATTTTTTTTATTTTCTCTCCAGTTTTGTGCGCAAAATACTCGCGCTCACTCTTGGATTCGAAATAATATTCGCAAACTTCTGGTAACTTACTTAAGTTCTTGATTCAACAGTACTACCTTCCGCATACCATGCCTGCACTCTAGTTCAGCTAAATTAAAAACTATTAAATCAACTATTTTGAATTTTCTTCGTCGACGTTAACAAACATGAAACTTACAGAACGCGTCAAACGTTTTCAGAGTTTTACTTAAACATAAAGAACAAATCTCTATTACTTAAGCAATTAATAAATAATAAATATTAATTATCCTAACATAAAAATATTTAATATACCTTGGGGTCATAGTAGTAGCTTACTTACGCCATTCGGCTTTAGAATATAAAACTAATCTTTATTACTTTGTGGAGTCCTTTCTTGTTTCAGTTTTGTCACGTCTAACACATATTTATACAAAAAAATATAAAGAAAATATTCACTAAACTTATTTCCTTCGAAGAATGAAACCGGCCAGTTCTCGGGAAGTCGCCATTCTCCCCTTTGCAGAACTTACATTCAATTTATGAAGCTGCGCACCAAACTTTCGAGGGAAACAACACAATCTATGGCGACCCAGTTTGAAGTTTGAAGGTGACCTTTCTCTAGAGTAGGTGGCGGAATCTTGTTTCAAAACATAAACTGAACACATGACCACCTTTATATTAGAGGTTTGCCGAATCTTTTTTTTTTTGAAATCGCATAGATCCAATATATCCGCAAATACTATTCTATGTTATTCCTGTATTTATCAAGTGCGGTTTTGTTAAAATATTTAATGTATTGTAGTCTTATGCGAAAGCAAGTGTGCATTAATGCACAAGTCCCTTCTTAGGTCTCCCATTGAATGTAAGTCGAACTAATTTTTGAAACAAAATTTTATCCTCTTTCATAAATAACTAAAAATAAATTTTAATCGTCTTATTGACGATACAAAAAATAAAAATAATAATTTAGATATTAAAAAAAAACAGAATGATTTTGAAAAACTATTGGTTTACAAATATGTAGAAGACAATTATTGTAAAATACATTGAAATGGAGATAGAGTATTTATTATTATAATATTCAGTACCTGTATCTCAAAGATTACAGTTTGATTTTAATTACTATTCGAATCAGTGGAGGCTGGTGACGCTAAACTGGAGATTGCAGCTCCATCGAATGTGGAAAATATTATTTCCAAAAATTCAGAATACGAATATAACGAAAGCAATTCATGTACATTAAGTAAAACTAAGATTAATAAAAGTCTATATTGAAATATTACTTCATTTTATGCGCAGTTCCTCTTTAGGATCACTTGTGCGACTAAAATTTTATTACGAGCTCGTTAGTAATTATAAACTGCGCTACCGTGAATAATCTACATTAACTCCAACATAATGATATCTTTTAGCCACTTGTAAAATAAATATTTGATGCCCAGATGGCATAAAATTAGATTTGACGTCCCACAAATATACTTTATCGAATTGGTTCAACACAGCACAACACCGTTCTGGAATTCCTTAGAAGGGAAAGTAAAAATAATTCAAGAAACGATCATTCATGTAATAATAATATATTTACAGTATTTTTTTGTTACATAAATATAATTACCTATTTTATAATATTTTGAAAGCGCTCAGTAGATTGCAACTTATTATTCATAAGGTTTATTCATTATTTTTCAGTCCAATAAAGCTTTGGGCGAAACCTCAGTTTTCTGTCCCCAGGGAGATATCAGACTTCAAAATCTGTAATATTTTAATAATATTAAAATATAAATTCAAAATTATTAATATATTTTTCAAATTTTACTTTCGTTTTCTTTCTTGTCGAGATTTTTTATCCGAAACAGCGGGCTGCAACTCTACCTGATTCGATTGTACTTCTTTCCCACAAATTACTGCCAGTCCTCTAAAATCAGCGCACCTTGCTCATACTCATTTTTTATCCAGTTAAAATGCGCAGAACGCCATTAATTAAATGGTAATACTAATCAAAACGTGTTTTTACTTCCTGTAGAATCCTTGATTGGTTGATTAGTGATTCCGGGTGCGTCAACGGTGAAGGACATTAGTCCCGTACGTGTAATGCATGTTGTTTGCTCGGGAGATGGCGGCGATTTTCCCCCGGTAGATGGCGAGATACGACGCCGACCTACCGTTGGCTAGCGAGGTTTTCCCCAACCAGATACCTCCCACCGCGGCTCTCCATCCCAGCCAGGACTAGCTCTATGCTCCCGACCAGTCTCTCAGCATGTGTAATAGTGTAGTGCATGCATGTTAGTGTAAGTGTATGTAAATAGGGGGAGAGGATTGAACAAGGAACAGGAAGGAAAGATCGCGCGCGGTCCTTGGCCTATTTGTTAGGTTTCTTATCCGGCGTTTATCTGGCTTTGATAGGAGAAACCAGGAAAATCTACCGATCAGAGCAGTCGGCTTCTAGAATTCTCCCCAACACAGCGACACAACTCGACCTAGCTATATAGCTGGTATCGAAAATCCTGCCATCGTCGGAAGAGGAACCTTGCGATCAGGGGAGCTGCAGTGACATCCGTTGATGCCCAGAGCATATCTCTACCTCACAGAATCCCGGATCGCTCAGCTGAAGCTGTTGAGAAGTGATGCACAAACTCGAAATGACAAGCGCATAGTAAATGTAGCTCCCCTCTCCATTCACACACATGGGATGAGAATTTAACTGTTCATGCCATTAAGTAAATTAACCTTATTGATGTTTTAAAACCACTATACTGCTAACATACTCTAATTCGCTTTTATGCGGAAAATCTCGCAGATTTGCTCTTTGAAACGATCAAACAGATTATTAACAACTCCAGAGTTACGAAGCAAGTTGTGAAGCAAGCCGATCCGGATAACAGAGATCGCTAAGGCAGTGGCGATCGCGGATGGAAAGATCGCGGGTTTGACTCAAACCTTGGGCGTGGGTGTGTTTGTGTATATTGTAGCGTCGTGCCACGCTCAAAACAGACAACCACGTGGAAATCGGCGAAGCATCGCCGGATGTTAAACAAAGGGCGGAGTGATGATGCACTGGGACGTTCCGTGGACGTAGCGGGCCAAGAGCGGCTTTGGGAAGGAGGCAATGGGGGCGGCGGGTAGAGCCAAAATGGCCTATATAAGGCCAGGAGAACAATGCCCCAGTCTTATTGTGCTAGCGGCGTCGGCGACAGGTGAAGCGCGTGTCTGTGCGTGTAGGTGCACTAGGGCGAGGGGCCGGCAATTCCTTGTCGTGACTTACGAGACGCGTAAATGATCTCAGAGTAGAGTGGCTTCATACAAGGAACATCGGTGGTATGTTGCGGTGTGGTAGCCGCTATTAAATATCTCTCCTTGTAGTGGGTCTATTTATTTAGGTTATTGTCGGCAGGGTAGTTGTTAAATGGAGACTACGGTCTAGATTGTTAATAAATCTACTGTCTTACAAACCACTCTCGTCTGTGTTCGATTACACCCGTATGACGCCACAATAACTATATGTGTGTGTCATCCATTCATCCTTCATTATCATCGTTCCATCTTCTATCCTCCCAGGACTAGCAACCCTGGGGAATGAAAATTGGAATCAGCTTAATGCTGATCCTTCGAAAAAGGAGTCGCATACACTTGCCACTGGATAAATGTCACTAAGCTATGTGCAGATGTATGTCCGCGTGGCCCTAGACGGCCAATCCGCGACAACAAATATACTATATATATATATATATATATATATAAAATTTATGAAATATGTCTTTTTTTTAGTTTGTAAGGAACCTTCGTCCCAAAAATATGTAAGTGTACTATTGCTGTAGTTGAAAAAAAAACCTAGTCCGACATCAAAGAGATTTCAGCCGAAATACACAACTGTTGAAAAACGCAGCTTCTGACAGAGGTGGAAAATCAGGGTCACACACAATTCGCAACACACACTACGCCGCATACTTCATCACACTACATACATTCGACACACTTTACCATCGTGTATAACTGAAATGAAATCCGGCGTAATGCTCTAAAACCAGTTTTTCGTGTCCCAAAAGAGAGACTATTTACTTTTGTATACACTAATTAAGTGTTATTATATACACTAATTAATGTAAGTTTCCACTTATTTGGGGCAATGAGGATCGGCATCCATGAATATAAAGTATTACACTTGTCTATGACCGTTTATTACATATCCCGACGCTTCGTAAACAGTTATGTCTTAGTCATCAGTCAATTTTGCTTCGGGTTTAATAAAGTATAAATAGGTAATATACGAGATGCCAGATGCTATTTGTTAGATACCATTTATCAGCAAGATGCTATATTATATGCGCTAGAAGCTATATTTATATGTGTTTAGATGCTATATTGTGCTATACGCTAGGTTGAAAAACGCATAAGAAAATTAATGCTGCTACTATATATATATATATATATACCTGAAAGAATATTGTAGTATTGTACAGTAATATGACAGAATTTTAGCCCTACGTAACCAACTAAACCGCAATGGCAAAAAAGGAAAGAACAAAATGGCTGTCCGGAGAGTCCAGAGCCGGGGCCAAGGGCGTCTGGAGCCCTGACGTCTGACGCAAGCGTTGCGTCACCCGCGGCCGCCCTTGGCCAGCCGCGCCCTTCGCGCAGCGCCGCCCCCCCCCGCCCTCGACGCATCGCCCGCGCACGCGCCCTCCGCGCTCGTGGCGTCCTCCACGCCACCGCTCCGCGCCCTGCGCTGTCACGATATTTTTAACCTGCGAGGGCGAATTTCAGGTGGAAGCTGATGCAAGGTGTCAGTTGGCTTGCAAATTTCTTTGGTGCGAGAAGGCAGGTAGAAAATGTTATTAACACTTTACCTTTCTCCACTATGTACGAGAGTGTTAGAAAGTAATGCCCCTCATTTTTTCCAGAAATATTTATTCGAAGAATCTGATATTTGCGTATGGTTATTCTACTGGCTCTATATTTCCATATAATTTCCATCGACAAATATAAAAATCTTCTAATTTTATCCTTCCACGAAACGTAGTTATTGCATTTGCTCCTGGGATTTCATCTCATGATTTGACAGAAAGAGAAAAGTCCAATTTTGCACCTTGATTAGTTCATTTATGTGGAGATTTTTCATTTCTTCAATTTGGGGTCGTCAGTATATTTAATGGATCTGGGTTTGATTGGTCGTTTGACATTTATTAGGGCGAGTATTTTCACGTTTGATTGGGTGGTCAAGGATTCATTGATGTAAGGGAAACACGGCGTGTCGAATATATGGGTTTTGCGCCATTCGAAACTTCGAGCATGCAACTGCTCCTACGGAAATCAGCCGATCTTGCGCGTAATCAAATTATGATATGCTACTATGATATTTTCGGTTTAGCGTGTACCAGCCGTGACCGAAGGAATAGACCGAAGGAATGTGACAAGCTTATCAAAAAAGGTAAAGAAACAAAGGCACCGAGGCAAGTGTTGCGTCCAGAATTCACGAATGCTCTTTCACAACTTAGCATCTAGAATTCCTGGTTCCACCCCGACGCCCCTCCCCGTTCCGTCTGATCCCACCCTGCTCACTCGCTCGCCTCCCCTGTCCCGCTCTCTGCGTCACATCCGCCCCAGTTATAACGCCCCAACGCGTCCCACTTTTTTCCACCCTGTTCAACTCTGCTCCTCCTGTGCTCCGCTGAGATCCGCTCAACCTTCCCCCCGACCCTTTCCACCCTTCATCACCCGCGCCCATTTCCCCTCCCCAACTGACCCATCCCTGCCCCATCCACTTCTCCAGTACTTTAACTCCGTTCCTCTCTGCCCCGGTCTTTCCCGCCACGCTACCCCACTTCCTCACACCTCACCCCTTTACACTCTACCCGCCCGGCCCAGTGATCTCAACATTATAACTGGATGCACAACTGCAATACATTGGAGTGCCGAAAATCGTGACAAATATTTTTGCTAGGTTGGCTTCGGTGAATGTCTACCTAGATACGTTCTTAAGAAGTTAAATGTGTCTTGTATGTTGAAAGTGAATCATCTCTATCCAAAAATGTCAAAGTTTTGCTTATTATTCATTTGATAAAAAACACTAACAAAATGGAAATGGGATTCAGTTCGACAGGCATTTAAATATTGTGCCGAAAACTTGATGAGAATGCATTACTACAAATTATTTGCTAGCCATTTCTGTAATATTTTTTTTAGGTTTCATTTTTCACAATGACTATTATTTGCCATACGTTGAACTAAAGAACATATTTAAAATACGCTAACCAAGAACACTCTCCTGCGTGAATGTAAAAAAAAAGAAATAACCAAGAAATGGAAGACTGGATGTTGTAAAAATATTGAAGGAAAATTGTAATTTTAATATTGGTAACCTTATTAAATATTGGTTTCTTTCCAACTTTTTATAAACATTTCCTGGACACATAAGAGCATATAAGTTTTAAAAATTTAATAAGTCGCTAATTCTTGCTTTTCGGTTCCTTTATAACGAGGGCAGATCAGACGTCCACCATCATGGCGGACTGTCACGATTTCTCAGCACAGAGTGTTGTCTCCAATGTACCCGGGCTTACTGGTCCAGCCCTAGCCTGCACCTTCCCATCCAGCCTCCCGCCCAGCCCCGCCCCTTCTGGCGCTGTGTTACGTCATCCCCAGCGGCCCACCCCCCGCCGCGCCGCGCTGTGGCGCCGTGGCGGGCGCTGCCGCGGCTGGCGCAGCGCTGAGGCGCGTGCGCACCCCCCCCCCCTCCCGACTGCGCAGCGCACTCGCGCTCACGAGCAAAGAGCTTGCAGGCCAGCGCTTGTTTCGGCTTATTTGCTGTTTTTTCAAAGCCGTGTGAATGTCGAGAAGCAATTGAATACGAGTTTTGTGGATTACAAGATTATTGTTCTTGCGTCACCAAACGGCGTTGTCATCACCACTGCCTCCGCCTTCGCCTCCATCTCTGACCTCACCTCCGTCGTCGCTTCTATTTTCGCCTACGCTTTTGCTTCTACCTTCGCCTTCGCCATGGGTCCGTGGGACTAGGTCCGTGGGACTAGGTCCGTGGGACTAGGTCCGTGGGACTAGGTGCGGAATGCGGGACTAGGTGCGGAATGCGGAAAAGACCAGGGAGGAGATTAAAAATCCCTTTTGGGCAATCATTGTTAAATATTCGTTGGGATAGTTACATTACACGTAATAATTTCTTTTTTAATTTTGAACCTATAGATTAAAATAATCTGAATATTTCAGGAAAGAACTCGCATAAGACTTACTTTTAAAGATCTCCAAACTTTCAAAATTGAATTTGAAATATTTCGATATTTTCTGAGAATTTCAGCCAGAATTGTAGGGATTCCCTCTCACAGAGAATGCCTACTTGTTCAAGAGACGTGTTCTATTGGCGCTGTAACGCGTGTTGCTAGAGGAGTCTGCAGCTTTAAAAAACTAATTATCTGACCATTTATATAGGTTGCATCCTATACGTTGAAAGTTGCATGAGATTTCGAAATAATATTTTAATTATACTCCCATCTGTAATAAGAATGATTTACAGGTTATTATTCTCTTAAATTATTATTTAGATGCATATTTTTACTATTAAGGTTTCTTTTAAAATAGAGATGTATTAAATTCGTAACGTTGGCAATAACTAAGTGTTGGGGGAGAGCTTCCCCGAAACTCTCTTCGCGAAGGCATCCACCAAAGTTGATGCGGAACTGGAGCTGCTGGTACCTCGAGTGAACTCGAATATGTCTAGTCACTGCGGAATTCGAGTCTCTAGAGACGCCGTAGCCGCGAATGCAAACCAGAACGGATCTGCGCATTTCCGCCTCACTCAGTCACCCACTGGCCACATCCGTCCGGATGATCACAGTGCTAGGAGTCGGACGCGCACACATTGCGCCGCCGCAGTCTCCGCCTCCGCTGTCATCTCCACCTTCGTTTATGCCTTCCCCCGCCTTCGCCCCCGCCTTCGCCCCCGTCCTCGCCTCGAACCCCCTTTGTCCCGTCTTCGGTCCCGCGTTCCCACCGCCTTCGCCCCCGTCATCGCCCCCACCTTCGCCCCAACCTTCGCGCACGATTTCGCCCCCACCTTCACCCCCGCCTCCACCCCCGCCTTCACCCCCGCCTTCACCCCCGCCTTCACCCCCGCCTTCACCCCCGTCATCACCCCCGCCTTCACCCCCGTCATCACCCCCACCTTCACCCCCGTCATCACCCCCGCCTTCACCCCCGCCTTCACCCACACCTTCACCCACACCTTCACCCCCGCCTTCACCCCCGCCTTCACCCCCGCCTTCACCCCCGCCTTCACCCCCGCCTTCACCCCCGCCTTCACTCCCGCCTTCACCCCCGCCTTCACCCCCGCCTTCACCCCGCCTTCACCCCCGCCTTCACCCCCGCCTTCACTCCCGCCTTCACTCCCGCCTTCACCCCCGCCTTCACCCCCGCCTTCACCCCCGCCTTCACTCCCGCCTTCACCTCCGCCTTCACCCCCGCATTCACCCCCCCATTCACCCACGCCTTCACCCACGCATTCGCCCACGCATTCACCCTCGCATTCACCCACGCATTCACCCACGCCTTCATTCACGCCTTCATCCATGCCTTCGCCCCCGCCTTCAGCCACGCCTTCACCCAAGCCTTCGCCCCCGCCTCCGCCCCCGCCTCCGCCCACGCCTTCGCCCTCGCCCCCGCCTTCGCCCCCGCCTTCACCTCCGCCTTCCTCCCCGCCTTCGCCCCCACCTTCGCGCACGATTTCGCCCCCGCCTTCACCCCCACCTTCACCCACGCATTCGCCCACGCATTCACCCACGCCTTCACCCACGCATTCGCCCACGCATTCACCCACGCCTTCACCCACGCCTTCGCCCCCGCCTCCGCCCACGCCTCCACCGCCGCCTTCGCCCCCACCTTCGCCCCCGCCTTCACCCACGCCTTCACCCAAGCCCTCGCCCCCGCCTCCACCCCCGCCTCCATCCCCGCCTTCGCCCCCCGCCTTCGCCCCCGCCTTCACCCATGCCTTCGTCTCAGCTCCCCTCCAGCTCCCTGCGACGGCAACGGCTGCCCCAAAGCGCCGCACGCAGCGGCTGATCAGCTCCCGGCGTCTCCGCACATCCGTCGTGCGGCCCGAAGCGAGTGACTGTTCGCCCCAATCCGAGTAGCGCAGGTACTCGGCCAATATTCGCTTCCTTTGATGAGCTCGCGAGTAGAGCGAGCCCCGAACACGTTGCGGGTAGGGCGAGCTCTGTGATGTTCCTCAACACTTCTTCCAGCACTTTAACATCATTTCCTGATGAAAAGGCATCATTTCCTGAATAATATTATATTTTGTAGAGGGTTTTGAAATGAAGTTCGTATCGCAGTATCATTGGTGTATGGGGCCAGTAAGTGGATATTCACTATTCAGGATAGCGTACGATTTTTGTAAATGTGCATGAATTAAACAACAATAAATGTAAATTGGGTTTTCTGTAAACGAAAAATATTGTTCATTACGCAATGCAAAGTTTTAGTATTGTAATGCATAAAAAATTTAACGGAAAAATAAAATTACATTGGTGTCGTAAACAGTGCAGGCAGCTGTCAGCAATCGCATTACTCCGAAGGATGGCGTGCATTGTTTGTAATTACTTAGTACGTAAGGCAAGAGTGGCGTGATAGAGACAAAAATGTTCACAAAAAACACTTTCCAAAAGCATTCAACAAATCCTAGAATTAGTTCTTTGTACTTGGCCACAAACAAGCGTGAAGGGAAACAGCTCAAGAAGGAGAAAAGAATCGAACGTTGCTACAACATAGCTGAAACTTTCTGGGAGTAATGTAACGTCTGTGAGGATTACGTAAAACTATAATATAAAGCTTCCAGACGAGGTTCCATGAACATCCAAGAGGGAAGCACAGGCGTCAGTAGAAACATTTTTATTACGAACAAATATTCAACTAATGTAGTAGACCGTATTAATGTATAATTTAAGAGGGGGACGTATTTTTTAGGCCCAATGAGGATGTATGGCTGTCCTCCTTTTCGAGGACAAGTCCTCCTTTTTTAAATTGTCCTCCTGTCCTTTCTCCTTTTTTTAAATGTACATGGAATGTCCTCCTTTTGGTCCTGTCGAATTGAATATAATACTGGCATAAATTTTAAGTAATTAGTAGTTTACATTAAAGGGACTTCTTATCTTGAATATCTACATTTTTACGCAAACAAATGGTCTGCATAATAGATCAATAGGCTCATAGTGATATAAACGTATTTATTTGGAGGATAATGAAGGTGATAATGAGTGCAGCGGCGAAGTTATCCAATCGGAAGCTTTCTTTTTTAATAACGCAACGTCTAATATGCTTTTTAAAGACTGTTAATGGTTTGGAATTGTTGAGTTCATGGTCTTTATATCGTGGAGTATAATAATGTAAAATGTCCTCCTTCCTCCTTTTCATTGATATGTCCTCGTTTTTTAAGTAAACTGTTCTCATTTTTTTTTTAAATGTTCTGGTAACCCTGCTCATGGCACTCTCTTGGCCTGTGCGGAACTCATCCCCCTCGGATCCGGGTGCGAGGCGACGCTCCTCGCTCCATCCCCAGCGCCCTAATGACGGCGCCGATTGCGAAGGCGGCGCGTCGGGGCGCGGCGCGGCGCATCGGCGACGGCCTGCGGGGAAGTTTGGCAACGAGGGAGCGATTTGGCACGCGAAGGCGGCCGCGGCCGGGTCTTTGGGCGCATTTCGTGGCACAAAGGGCGGCCGGGGTCGGTGGAGACTGCGGCGGCTGGCGGGGCTGGGGCGGGGCGGTCGCCAGATACAGAGATGAAATGCGAGCGTAGTCAAAGAAGCGGTTTTAAATTTTTATTGGTAAATTTCAATTCTAGACACAGTGGATTAGCTTCAGTTGGTATCACCCGGGCAATACCAATCGTATCACCCCCATAAATAAAATATTACTATTACTGTACTAAAAAAGTACTATTACTGAAAAGTTTATACATTATTTAATAAAAATACAAGTATTTTTTGTCATTGATTTAAAATACATTAAAAACTGTATATAATTCAGAGTAAATGAAATATAACTTTTAAATAAATCATTAAAATTATATACTAATTCCAACTATACTTCTATAAATTTTAACGTTTACAAGGCCATTTATGTATTTGCATGTATTTGCGAGAGAAGTTCCTCGTTTTGCGTCTCGTTAAAATTCTTGCCCACTTCGAGAAGAGCAGTAGCTGAAATATTGTCATATTTTACTGGATATACATTTTTTTGTCCAGTAAACTTTTCAATATTTCATTAATTACATGTGGGTTTTATTTAAAACATTCATTTTAATGGCAACTCTACTCTTCACAATTGTAACTTGATTTAACTTAGTAGAATAGTAAAATTCGATAGCCGATTTCGATACAATAACAAAATCTCTTTCGAAATATTAATAAACAATATTATAAAATGTGCGATAATATCTACATTCACCGTCGAGATCAACTGCTTTGACCTGCCCCTTTAAAAATGACAGTATAAAAGTTTGTAGGGAGTGAAAGAATGGTAGATTTTCACTTAGTATGTTACTTAGACATTACTGTAAATAAGAGGTTATTTGAAAACTTACATTAATATTTGAATTCAAAATATATGCCCGAATGAAAATAAATTGGAGTATACTTCGTTATAGGGGACATTTTAAGATAGCTACATTTGATTTCTTTAGCATCCGGAGCTATTTGTTATATTAAATACATATTTACATACATTGTTTACGTATATAGGAATACTCTATTAGCTTTTTACCAAATTAATTTTCTACTTTTATATATTTTATAATTTTTCTTTTAAATTAAACAATTTTATCAACAAATTGCAGAGGACAAACACTTGGCAACTTCGATATTTAATTCGAGCAAGTTTCAAAAACTCAAAACTAATTTTCCTTCTAATTGTAACATTTCTAAGAATGTAATAAAATATTAGTTTATGAAGATAAAATATCATTGTAAGCCTTATTCAGCTAGCCGGCAAAGTCGGACAGTCGACCCAAAATGCCAAATAAATATATGATTATATTCGCATAAAGCCAGTGTTACCAATGTTACTACTTCTTAAAAAGTATTATTTACTAAAATATTAAATTATATTGCGATATATAACTATTTATAATAAATTTATAATTCATTTGAGGTCTGTTCCGGAACCTGAAATTTTACAAATCAACCACTTTTTACGTCCATGTACACTTTTTGCAACAGTCCTACTATCCGCGGGCGTTTTCTTGAGCCCTCGCTTTGCTAGTTGCGAGAGGTGAGGGGAGTTCGGTTATTTTGACGAAAGGAATTTTGTATCAAATTTTTAGTTTGTTTATCGGCGCAAAATTGTTTCTATTACACGGTAGCGAACATTTCTGAATGAGATTTTGCATACCTCGCTCGTTGCCGTCATGTATTCTTAACTCAACTAATGTTGGCAAAGGAGCGGGGGTAGGTATTCCGGGGCACAAGAAAACGCGCGCGTGCTATACCTATCACGCGTTCTTTTCACAGGCCCGAGCGCCCTACACGCGCGGAGGGGCCCTTTCACAGCGCCCTTGTCGCCCGCTGGCGGCGGCGGCGGGGGCGGCGCGGGCCACGTGGCGGCTGCGTGGCCGCGCGAGCGCCATCTTCCGCCGGAGAGCGGAAGCTGCGCCGCCGGAGTGCTGCCGCCTGCAGGCCGCCCTCCAAACTCCGCGCCCTTCCCTTGGCCCACGGCGCTGTGCGTGCAGGACGAGGCCAAGTTGGCCCACAGAATTTGACGTAACCGTAGGTACACGTCGAAACCAAGACCTCAAACCGTAGACGAAACCGTTTCTTTATAGTATGGTCGAAACCGTTATTTTGTATTAAATATGTTGATGAAACCGTTACGTATAATGTTTCCGATTTTGCTCTCCAATTGTTCTTCATGGCGTCATGTCGCAAAGGTACAACTGTATATCTGTTAAGAAAAGATTATTTAATTAAATAAAAAGAACTTATCTTATTCAAACAGCTATGCCATTGTGCATTTCAAAATTGTAGGTATAGTTTTTCGTTCGGAATAATTCTTCTTTACATACAATTCAGTAGCTGCGAAGAAAAGAACGCACTCAGTGCCAACAGTAATTTCAATATTGTGCTCTAAATAATACCTGAGTGGTTTCTAATTTTTGTCTTTGAGCCGAAGATACATGAGTAAATCATTGGATTAGTTAAAATTATTAGAATTTTGAAAGTATACCGAGAGAAGTGGCAAAGAACATCAACTGATGTCACCGGGGTGCCTTTGGCTGGGAGGTCATCGGGTTCCACTCCCGGCGATGGCTGGATTTTCGACATTAGCTAGATAGCTAAGTCGAATTTTGTTACTCTCTGGAGGAGAATTCTATTGGCCGGCTGCTCTGATCGGTAGTGTTCCGTGGTTTCTCCGATCAATATCAGGAGAAGATCACAGCCACGTCCCGCTACAAAACATGCACTACACTTACTGGACTAATCACCTTAGCATCTGACGTGCCCGTAAACACTAATTAACCAACCAACATTGAAAGTATAGAAGAAGATTCTGTTATGAACGTTTTTCATATACTTCTTTTTAAGGAGTTAACACATATTACGTTAGTAATCTCGAAGTTCTATTCTGTTTGAATTCTGTGATAAATAATTTAATTTGAATTTTTTAATCCGTCGCGTCTCGTAGGTTTACATCTGCCAGACATCAGTGGCAGCATTGACACTGCCTCTGCAGCTTCTCTAACCGGGAGATCGTGTTGTTCCAGGCGTGACGGTAGTGGATTTTGGACACTGGCGACGTAGCTAGGTGGAATTCCAACAATGTGTGGAGATGAATTATAGCGACTCTGATGAGTAATTTATCGTGTTTTATTCTATCAATTCCAGGCGAACAGCGGAACAGTACCCTAGCAGATGGCCATGGATCGTACGCCATCTTTCCTTCAACATCCTTATCCTCTCCTCACTCCTTACACGCACAAAACACTTCCACTTCCAACCACTACACTACCACACAAGTCGGCAAACTATTCTGGAGGTTAATAGTTTGGAATAGTGTTCCACTGGGGAAGATTCCTGGAGGAAGAAAAAGCCCACAAACCGACGTGTAAGTCGGCGCTGTATCACACATTTCAACGAGGGAGGAACACTACCAGTGCCTTGGGTATAACATGTTCTATAGTTACGGGAATTATTATCTGAAGTAGTTGGTGCATGCGGAAACAAATAATCCATTCAAGATTGCCACCTACTGAAAACTTCGGCTTCTTGAGATACTAACGCAATTCCTCCGTACTTCTAAATTGCATCAACGCAATCTCGCCGACATACGGTCTATTATCTGTATTGCGAACGATGTACTGCCAGAAAATAATTACGCATTCTTCTCTAGATCGGTCATCGCCGCTATTTAACTCTAACATAGACTGTTGCCATCAAAACTCTAACCAAAGCCTTAGCTGGAGCTGTTTCCGCCCCTGCAAACCACTACCGCCGCCGGCACGGTCGTAAAATACACCGTCTTTTGTTCTCTCCTTCCAAGAAAAAAACAAACAATGATTAGCTATTCGAGGTGGTTTTATTCGGATGTTTTGTTCTGAATTTACGACAGGCTCTTGCACTTCAGCATATGTTTTGGAAACCTGCCTACCTTCACTTCTAAAGATGGCGTTTCAATGTCAAGTTTGAAGAAAAACATATTCCTCTGGCTGTAAAAAGAAGAGATTCGACATCCATCAGAAAATATATGCTCAAAAAAATTGAATAACTGTTTGCTTTTTGTTTGTTGCAATATGGCAAATTTACAGCAAAACCAATATTGTTATAATTCACTCGTACTAAATATTTTTAATATGAATTCCATCCGCTACATCAAATGATTTGCAGATAGTTCGTACACAATCATATTCTTTACCCGCGAATTTTTCTAACGAAATCATTCGAAAACATAAATAACTATCGCGACCAGTACGATATTGTAATACACTAGCTGAAGTAATCCGGCGTAGCTAATGTATCCCTTACTTAATCCTGCGGCACACGCAGTCGATCTCTCAAATGTTCGAATTCTTCTTTCGTTGATAGACCGAATTACTCATATACATTGTTCTGAGAACGCGATCCTTACCTATTATTCGAAGATGTTGCAGGTTCCTGTGTGTTTTTTTGTTTTGCAGTACTATTTCAAAGGGATACATCTTTCTACCATATACATTGCTCTTATTAATGTTAAAAACTGAAGTTTAATAGAGTTTTAAAGCTTGGATGTTAGTGTGTTTAATGTGTATTGTTTTGCCTTAAATACTGAATAAACACTTTGTGATGAAAGATAAGTTAAAGTTCAACTGATGCATCTCAGATATCACCGCGATGTGGAATTAACAGCCAGAGGCAGTGTTCAAACAAGATTCTAAAATAGTGTTAACATTCACACACTCTTAAAAAAATCGAAATGAAAAAAGGTAAAAATATGTAGTCCATCAGTATTATTGATGTAAAATATTCTTGATGAAAATAAATTTATTGCAGTAATTGCAGTGATAATATGTTCAAAATGGGATTACTGATATTAAAAATACAAATATTTTTGTCCTAGTTTCCTTCCTGTGTAATGATGTAATACTATTTTATTTTATGCACATGGAATCTCGATGAAAGTCTTAATTTACATTATAAAATATTATTATGCATTGGATATTCCTTTCAATGGACAATTCTTGAGGGACCGTCTACCAGAGATTTGCTTCGTGGCTTTGTGAGATATTTGTAATATAATGAACTATGATTAGGGTGCTTTATGCGATTTATCACTGCAGTTTATTGCCTTACACAATACAGCCATTAAGTGAAATTGTTCGCACTTTACGTAGGGCTCGAATTCACTGCCCTTAGGCCCTCGCAAAACAGTTTCCGCCCCAGCTGTCTCCAACATCCGAATTCACGTCCTCTTCCTCCACATAAAATGAACATCATTGTTGCGCAATGATAGTGATCGTAGTAAATAATATAAGCGAAAGATTTTAAAAAAGCTTCGCAATAAATGCAATACGTGATACATCGATACGTGATACGTGATACGTTCGACATAAATGCATTATATATCATTCCACAAAAAACAACAAAATACAATGAGCGAGTTCTACCGATTGCTTTGAATTATTTTATATTCTGGTATTTGCAAATATAATAAACATCATGGTAAAAAAACAATGAAATTAAACTATTCAAATGTGATCTGTAACATGAATATATTACAAAAAGTTCTCATCACATCTTGTCATTCATCATTAATAAAAAGACTTGAGATGAAATGTTTATAAAATACATTCATTTTAATAATATATTTGCATTGTTTTTTTAAATTGATTTTTATTGCTTGCACAAAACCTCAATGCAAAACACTTGATAACACTTCTGTGACCAACTCAATGCCATCGACTCGTGCTATTAATTACAGTAGCCGATTCTACTTCGGGCGCCCCGCGGAGCGCGAATTGCGACGTGAAGATCAAGGGGGGACGGAGGGCCGCCGAGTGTCGAAGGAAGGTTTAAAGGGGCCTACACGAACAAGCCGCGCTCTCAAGCCTGGCTTGAACCGGTTCTAAATCCGAATTACTGCAGAATAGTTCTCATTTGTGCGAGGAATGAAGCAGATTTCAGTGAACCGGTTTGAGACGGTCTAATCTAGAGATTTGAAGGCGAATGGGATGGTTCTAGAGTGTTGAGTAAGGGAGGGTTGAGGGTTGAGATTTGATGGCGAGTGTTGAAGGCGAAGGGTTAAGGGCGAGAGGGTTGCTGCGATAGGATTGAAGGCGGAAGAGTTGAGGATGGGAAGTTTAAAGACGAGATGTGTTTAGAGGGAGAGAGAGAGGGGGGGGGAGGGAGCGTTGAGGACGAGAAGTTGAAGGGCCGGAAGGTTGAGGACGGAAAGATGTGTGGGTTTGGGGATAGGAGGAGAAGGTGGGAGCGTTGAGGACGGGAAGTTTGAGGGTAGAAGCTCGAAGGGCAGGGTCAGGGCGTTAAGTCGCGGTAGAGGGCATTGCCAAGGGTGGGCTTGTGGTGGAGGGATGTCACGGGGGCGGGGGTTCGAGGGTCGGAGCGGCTGCCCTTTGGCTCCCTGAGGCGCCGAGCGGCGCTGGGGGACACTTCCTCGGCTCCCTCCGCACCGCAGCCCTGCGGTCTCCCCGTCTCCACCCCCACTCCCACCCCCCACCCAGCGCACTGCGGCTGCTGCTGCGGCGCCCAGTGCCTTGGGCAGCCCGACTCAAATGGGGATCTCTTGGTGCATTTCCTGGTTCCATGAAGCAAAGAGCAGGATGAAGCAGCGCATATCCCGGCTATCACGAGAGCGTTTGTGAAGTGGGCTTTGTTTGTGAATAGAAAGATCTCTAAATGTACTCTGAGAGGGAAGAGGATACTCGATTACATTCTAACATTCAAGTACAAACATTTACAGACATTTTGAAAATGAATTTCTTTCTTATACGAGTTATTGCCTAACAATTAAGTTCCTGTACTCAAGAATTGTCAATTCTCGAATCTTTTATACCCATTTTTAATTTTTTAAGAGCTTATCATTTAATCCGCGATTTGGAGTATTCGGTAGTACAAGAGATTTGAAAATATAATACTTAAGTGACTTCTCGTGAGAATTTTGGTTGTATTGAAGGTTATATCTTAGATACATATCTCATTAATTATCTATGATAATCTATTAAAAATAAATTCTACTTATATGCATCCTAAAAGCTCCATCAAGATTTTTTAAATTAGCAAGCAAAGGTCACAAACGTATTACGTCTAGCACGTCTCTTTTATATTACGTTAATTCCATTTCTTTAAGTCGTCGCGATAACCTTGGTCTGGCTCTGATACCTAACGATACCTTTGAGAAAATTACCTCTTAATTTAAAAAAAAGGCATGAGAGCGCTATAACATGCTAACATTAAGAAATAAAGAGTTTACATGCTATTCTTAAGCGCAACGTAAACGGGGATCCAATGCTTTCTGAGAAATTTGAGATATTATTAAAATCGTTTATCATCTTGTGAATTGTCATACATACTTTGACGTTAAATTAATTATGAGAATTTTAAATTAGAAATGTACCGACAGAAAGAGTTTTCAAGTGTGATATTCGGTAATGTCGACTATGTGTACTATTTCTCTCGCATATTTAATTCTTTTAAGTTGAAAACTCCATATCCCGATGTTTCTTTTTTCGAAGAGATAAACAGTTTTTTCTGCAAAGCATTTGTTGTATAAAATGTGCTCGTACTTTTCTGAAAATGTGGTACATTTTTAATAAAGAGGTTTGAATTTCTTCGTTTCGAGGCGCATGTGGGAAGAGTTCGTATTGCCTCTTGGTACCGCAAGGAACCACCTTGAGATACGGTGCGATCAATGTTGCTTTCTCTCGCCTTCCCTCTTATCAACTGGACCTTCCATAAACCAGCAACATCTAGCGTGACATCTTTAATATTCTCCCGACTTCCTTCCTGCTTCCCCTCACTTCACTCTTTCTCGTTCAACTTTTTGAGCCTAGCCTACTTTTATCTTCTTGTCCCGCGTTAATCTGCCTTTCCCAACCTCTCATTCCCACTCCAGATTCCTTTTCTTTGTCCCCTCTTTCCCTGCCCTTTACCAATTTTCCGCACGTTTTCCTATCTCGCAGTAATCAGCCTTGAGCCGCCTTCTCCATTTTGCCTCCCCTCACCCCACTCTTGTGCTATCCCCTTCTGTTGCCTTCTCCCACCCTTGTCTCCTTGTGCTGGCCTTCTCCTTTCCCGCCCGCGCCCACCCCTTCGTGCCGGGCGCGCGGGCCGCCGCGCCCTCGAGGACGGTCGCCCGCGCCCCCGCCGCTTACGTAAAGGTGAGAGCGCGCCGCAGCGTGCCGCAGGGCCTCGAGGGCCCCGGAGGAATCGATGGGCGCTGTATCAAGGCCTCCGCCGCCGCCGCCGCCGCCGCGCCGTTGCGTGCGGGAGGTCGCACCGCGCTGATTAGGCCGCCTGTTGCGGCGGCGGCGGCGGCGCCGACGGTGGAGGAGGAGGCGGCAGCGGCGTCTGCGGTGGCGACAGAGACGGTGGTGACGAAGGTGGCGGCGGTGCCGACGGTGGAGGAGGAGGAGGTGGCGTCTGCGGTGGAGACAGCGGTGGTGGTTTTGCCTGCGATGTCAGAGACGGTGGTGACGGCGGTGGCGGTGGCGGCGGTAGAAGAAGCGGTGGTGATGGCAGTGGCGACGGTGGAAGAGTTGTTGGCGGTGGCACTGGTGAGGTAGCGCCGAGACTGTGGTAGGGGTGGGGTGATG
The DNA here is from genome assembly GCA_038098605.1 of Gryllus longicercus. NCBI lineage: Eukaryota > Metazoa > Arthropoda > Insecta > Orthoptera > Gryllidae > Gryllus > Gryllus longicercus. Next base: position 1,585,961 of record JAZDUA010000143.1, on the reverse strand, counting down.
AGTTAGAGGCCACGAGTCGGTGGCGGTGACAGTGGTGGTGGCGGTGGAGGCGGCGGCTACAGAGATGGTAGTGACGGCGGCGGTGGTGACAGAGACGGTGTTGACGGCAGCGGTGGCGGTGGCAGTGATGGGTTGGCGGCGGTAGAAGCGGTGGTGATGGCAGTGGCGACGGTGGAAGAGTTGTTGGCGATGGAAGGAGTGGTGAGACTGGTGAGGTGGCAGGAGGCAGTGGTACTGGTGGGGTGGCGGTGGCAGATGAGGAGGTGTTGATGGCAGTGGCAACGAGTCTGTTGCGGTGACAGTGGCGGCGGTCATGGGGATGGCGGTGGCGGCGGCGGCGGTGGCAGGTGTTGTGGCTGGCGTCTGAGGGTCTCAGGGTCGCGCTAGTGCACTCCCCTAATCAGCGGCGACCGGGTTGCTGGCGCCTCACCACACCTCAGCTCCGGTGGGCCGCAATTCCCGTGTACATTTTCAAGGCGCACTTTCGATACTCACCTCGAACAATACGAGAAACTATTCATTTGGTTCGCATTGACACATGATGTTGAGCTTTCCCGTTCCATTATTTTTGTTGTACACAGAAAATTATAAGAAGGAAACAATCGAGTTTTATATCGAATACGAAATTCACTGTACGCGCTGCGGACGGCGCAAATTATTACTCGTACGTCGTATGAGATAACTTGTCTTGTAGTGTTGTTTAAATCGGATCAGGGAGAGATGGCTCAGTCAGCACTACCACTACTTCTGCACCATTGATTATCGGAGATCCCAAGGTTCGAGTTCCGACCGTGGGGAATGTTCGATACTCTCTTCATAACCAGGTCGAATTCACTCGATGTCTGGAGGAGAATTGTAGTAGCCGGCTGCTGTGATAGGTGGTTTTGCGTGGTTTCTTCGATCCATGCTTGGCAAATGATCGGCCAGTACTCTAACAAACAGCAAATGGACCGCACGCGATCTTTCCTTTCTCATCCTTGCTTCTCCTCTGCCTTTTCAAACACCATTACACTAATATGCACTACATCACGGGAGACATGTCGGAAGCCTACAACTGGTTCCACTGGGATGGTACCTTGCTGGGATAGATACCTAAAGCCATATGTTGCTATACGAATTACGCAAGAACACGTTCAGGGGATTTGGGGTGTATTTTAAATCAAAGTAGTCTGTACACTATTATTTATAGCGTGAATGTCACATCGGCAGGTTTCAGGCGTAATTTTTCTATTATGTTACCTATTACTGTACTTTCTGTGTTTACGAAATTCAAATTAGTTGTTTTTGTCAACTGATGAGCCGTAATAAGCTCTTCAAATGAAGGATATTAAGTTTAACTTGATATATCTTAAACGCATGAGCTCAAATTTTGATACTATTATCGCACGAAATTGCACACGCCGGTAATTGTCTCCCATAACTGAATTTCCTTGATAATTGATATCTCATTATCTTTATCGGTATTTGAAACGCACTTTTGCCGATGACGTTAGAACCGAGATCGGGAACAGACTGCATAAACGAAGTCCTATCGTGTAATGGATGATGAGCCACATCAAAATGAGAAATAAGCTCGTCAGTACCTGAGAAAGGGATGGGGATTGGGAACAAAGCATCATGCGTCTGAGACACGTCGTTTTAGGATCCGCTGAAATTTATCGGAGGGGACCAACCATCCAAACAAACGAACAAATAAACAAACAACGAACAAATAAGAAAGATCGCTCAGAGAAGGCGGCCTTTAAAATTCTTAAATCAGGTGGTATCGCCCTCCCGCTTACTTAGTTGGAGTCGAAAACCCATCGCTGATGGAAGCCAACTGCCAGTCTAGGACGTCTCAATATTCAAAACTTCACTTGCCGATGGTCTACCACAAATTACTTAAATATATGGATAATAATAGTAATAATGTTAATAATAAGAACATTATTTTACAAATTAGTTGTAGCAAGCCTCACTGAAGTTTGTCATTAAATAACAGCCGGAAAACGATGCTTCAGGTGTTAAATTGAATTTATTCTTATACAGAATGGTTCGTAAATCATCGTGCCCATCTTATCTGCTTCACCAGTGGAGTTAAAATTGTTATTTTGATTACTATTAATATTATTAATAACAATAATAATCGTTATGATTATAAGAAAGACAATGTATCTATAGGAAAATAACTGAGTGTATTTCTTACTAATACACAACAAACGAATAATACCTACACATAATATGCATCTTTTTGCATTTATATAACACGTATTTTTTGCGTTGATTGAGTATTACGGTAATCTCTCCGTAGTTCTAAATTAGAATCGTAATCAACTTTACACACTGCATTCATTTCACTGCAAAGTTTGACATTGAACACAGATAAAAAAATAAAAAATAAAAAACATGACCCTTAGAATTCTTTAAATTTTTAGAATTTTTAACATTAAATATGAATGAACATATTTCATATGGTGGAATCATAAATGACACGTAAGTTGTTCCATTAAAAAGTGTAGACAAACCGTTCAACTTGTTTGAATTATTCATGTGAGAGAAAGGAAGGAAAGAAATGGTGTCGGTTGGAGAGAAAACATTCATCCAGAGGGTTCAAGTTCCCGAGGTGGGCACCTATAGATGCCTTTATGCGCACATCCCGCCGACGCACAATTACGCCAATTGGCTGGAATCCGGGTCCCACCGGGACGCAGTTTGCCTTCACGGCAACCTCCCCATTCGATGCCCCGTCTGGGCCGTCCTGACAGCTCAGAGCTACTATCTATCCAGGTTAGTACCAGGCTAGTGCGAATAATGCGCTACTCACATGCGCCGGGGACAGGTCCCTCCTCTATGCCCAGAGTTTTGGGCCACTGCCACGACGAAGGAGAGAGACCACCAGGGAACAAACCGAACTAAGGTCCTGGTGGCTTGGGACCCCACTCCTGTCTCCTCACTGTCTACACCTTTAGGCTATTGACGCGAGTATCGCCAGGACCTTGGCTACCCGAAGGGGGTCAATGTTACCCTTCTGGACGTCTATACGTGGAATCCAGAACGTTCTTACGAACGTCTCTTGGTCTACAGGAAGGCGCTATTGTCCCAACTGGTGGGTTACCGGGTAAGCCCGACAACACGGGTTTAGCATGTGCCTTTTCACTGCATCCTCCTTGAAGCTAACGACATGAGTTGAACCGTGAAACTCAGGATCCGGGTGGCCGTCTACAACTCTCCACCAGAGAGCGTGTCCACCTACTCAGCCACGATCCCCCCTGCAGGGAGAGTTGGGCCAGTACAAGCAGATGCATTCACTCACATCATTGCACTACATACACTACATGAAGCTAACGATGTGAGTTGCACCGTGAAACGTAGGGTCCAAGTGGTCGTCATCTCTTCACCAGACGTCGTGTCAAACATAACCACAATCCCCCTTTGGAGGTGGAGATGTGACAGTACAGACACATGCATTCACTCACTCACTCACATCGCTGAACTACATTCACTACACAACAATTTACGCAACAATCTTGGCGTTCGCCACGGCGCCGCCTTCATTCAAGTTTCGCGCAGCTTCAAGCGAGTCTCGCCTCAAGGTCTTCGGATGTGGCCCAGTGTGCAGCGCGCCGCGGCGCAGGCGGCACGCGACGCTGCGGGCGCCGCCTGTAGAACACGGGTTCGCCGTCTCTGTAATTGCGCCGCCGAATTCAAAAGGATTTTTCTACCGGTTCACCTCGCGCCAAGCTGAATGCAAATGATTGACAAGGTGTTTTTCAGGGAGATTATAACGTGTAGTCTTGTTCCAGCATTACGGAGAACAGACCATGCTCGGGTACTCATTTTGGCGTGCTGTATAAAGGAAGCGTGTTGGGGAAAACCGGCTTATAATATGTTTTATATTAAATTGACCAAATAAAATATTCCCATGGAATGTAAAAGACGCAGTAGGAGGCTCCAGTACTAACAGGATGCAAATATAAAATGCATGCATTTTCGTGTTAATTAAGATTCTTGTGAATAGTCAATTAATGGATTCCTTTGACAAAAAGTGAAACTTGTATTGATAGAAAAATCTGAATTTGGAAAGTATATCTGAAATACCAAGAAAGGCTGTTCGAGGCTTCTTCGGTTAGTATTTAAAGATGTGTAAGGCAGTTGTAAAGAGAACCACAAACTTCAGGTTCAACATTTACTCACAAAATTATTAAAATATAAAATTCAGTAACATTTAGAATTTCTTATTATTTGCACTAGAAATACTCAATTACTAAATAAAAATATTTGAAATAAATAAAAAGTAAAATGGAAATAAAATTGTAATATGATATATTGTTTTAGCTTAAACATACCTATTCATTCGCAACTTTAACACTCATCAACCTAAGTCAAGTATCGACCCAGCTCGTTAGCTGCAGAAAAAACGGATTCACAGGAGAAATGTACACTAATATTGATAAAAAATTCTGTCTGAAACAAGGTCAATTCTTATTAATGATGCTGAAAGTGAGAATTTGTGTAGTGTGGTTTTGTATAGTTTCCTACGTACAAAAGTGACTCCTTCCAACGAGCCTTTCTTGAACGTCTTTCCAGTTCCTTCAACAGGAGGGGTATTCTCAAATTTCTGAAAAGCTCTCAATAGTATTTTTGTATTTAATGATTTCTTGTACTTTGTACTTTTTGTAAAAATCGTATAACGAAGATAATTTGAAGTGAACAATTTTGGTTAGAATTACCTACATAAAAAATAATCTTTAAAATCCTTATTCATAATTTTCCGATAGTTTTTATATTTTGATTATTTTTTTAATCGTTTTCTAGTGTTTTTTTGCAGGTAGACATTACTTTGATTCACATATTTCTTAACAGAAGTTGTTTTAGAGAGAAAAAATGAAATGTTTTAGCACCTGAGTTTCTCGAACTATTTGACAGTACTGAAACGAAAATAATTGTGATTCTTACGTGGAAGCAACCTTTGCATTGTTTTCCTGAAGTACCGCATAAATAGTTTACTGCACTTTAACGATTATACCATAGAAGGTTTCTTAAAAATTTATCGATTATTAAGTGATCACTTATTTTACAATAAATAAACAATACTTTTACGAACTTGATTCAGGAAATTTGCTTAAATATGAGCCTATTTGATTAAATATAGGGACCAGGTTAAATAAGAAGAAAGTTTGTTATTAATACAAAGTAATAAACGATAGTAGTACGTTGAAAGCAGATGGAACTGCAAACGATTCCAAACTCTTCCTTCCGATAATTACGAGATTATAATTTCGCCCGGCACATTTATATGTGCTGCGCAAAAGGGCGGAGTAGTTTCTTGGAACCTGCGTCACCTGTCAGTTAGCGGAAGGGTCTGAGCGCCCGATCACTGCATAACTTGTATTGATAGAAAAATCTAAATTTGAAATGTATTCCTGAAGTACACAGAAAGGTTGTTCGAGGCTTCCTCGGTTAGTATTGAAACATTTATAAGGCAGTTATAAAGAGAACTACAAAACTTCAGGTTCAATATTTACTGACATAATTATTAAAACCCGCTCGAACCCGCCTGCGGACTCATAATCCAATTTTTCCAGGGGTAGAATCCAACAGCTGTGGCCGTTTGTAGAGCCCGCGCGCTCCAGGCGTCGCCCACCCTCTCGCTCACCCTCTCGCGCGCCCTCTCGCGCGCCCTCTCGCACGCCCTCTCGCACGCCCTCTCGCACGCCCTCTCGCGCGCCCTCTCGCGCACCCTCTCGCGCACCCTCTCGCGCGCCCTCTCGCGCGCCCCCTCGCCCGCTCCCTCGTCCGCCCCCTCGTCCGCCCCCTCGTCCGCCCCCTCGCCCACCCCCTCGCCCGCCCCCTCGCCCGCCCCCTCGCCCGCCCCCTCGCCCGCCCCCTCGCCCGCCCCCTCGCCCGCCCCCTCGCCCGCCCCCTCGCCCGCCCCCTCGCCCGCCCCCTCGCCCGCCCTCTCGCCCACCCTCTCTCGCTTGCCCTCTAGTCACCTCTCGCTTGCTCGCCTGCCTCTCGTTCGCCCGCGCGCTCTCATCTTCGCACACCAACTCACTCTTGCGCATCAGCTCTTTCCCATCTCGCCCGCTTGCCCTCTTCGCCCGCTTGCCACTGCCCGTCGGAATCACTCCTCTCTTTTGTTCGACCCCCCCTCTCCCACCAACCACTCCGTCGCCCAGCCTCCCTGCACCTTTACCTGTTCGCTCGCTCCTTGGGACGCCTACTCGCTCTCCCGCTCGTACGTCCGATCGCTCATTCTCACTCACACTCGTCAACTCACCCGCAATCTGCCCACTCGCCCGCTTACTCGCCCATTCGGCAGCCCACTCTCCTTCCAGCACACTCGCTCGCCAGTCCACCCGCCTTCTGCTTTGTCAGATCATTCACCCCATTCGCCCACCCACGTGTTCGCCCGCTTGCTCGCCCGCTCGCTCGCCCGCGGTGCCGTCCTCGGAATAGCACACGTGGATAACCGCGGGCGGAATCGCGGACTCTCTGGTCTGATTTGAATCGCAGATTTGCGCGCGCGTGGAGAGCGCTTCTGGCCGCGAGCACCTACGCGATCCGGGCTCTCCCGCCGTGAGTGGCTTTCTCGCCGCCCCGCGCCCGCTCGCACCCGCACAGCGTTCTTCGCTTATTGGAACCGGCTGCTGCAGCGCAATGCCAGCTTCTGTTTAGCGTAGCTGCTTCTACGAACTCGTGCGTTGCACCCCAGCTGAGGTTCGTTAGAGTTGAGTACGTGAAAACTGAATCGGGTAGTATATTACATGGCGTACACTGGAGTAAGGATTGTCTTGAAATATATTTGGTACACTCGGTATAGTTTATATCGGCATTGTTCTTCGCCTCCTCAAGTTTAATCAATGCAGTTAATCTTACGGTAACCACAGATGATGAGATGATGCACGTATTTTTCCTTGAGAAAAAAAATACCTGTGTTGATATTCTCTAATCGAGCTGACAGATGTCGTGGTTTCTTGAATTTGAAACCGATATTTTCATTTTGGGAAGTATTTTACATGAAGCCCCTAGGAGATTTTGAAAATGTTAAAAAAAATAGCTCAATAATTTTTGATTAAATTTTGTTGTATAGTGTAAAGAACGTTTAGGAGAATGAGAATGGTGAAAGTTTCATGATCGTTAAAAAATTTGATTCTTCAAAAATGGAAAAAAATTGAAAAAAGTTTCGGCGTTTTCGTACAACTACAATTATGAAACTAGAGATCTTTTCCTTAATGAAATCTGTTACTTAAAGATAGATTTTGGAACAAGACCAGGAACAATTTTTCGAAAATTTGAGTACTCTTCGCGTAAGTTTGCGTGAAAGAACGGGCGAGAGCGTACGTAATGTTTTAGCACAGCTAGTTACCTTATTTCTTAACGATTTATTGCTTTCGTGATCAATGGATGTGACCTGCGCCTCTTTGCTTATTACTTAAGTATTATTTCTAATATTCAACAAACTGTGTGCCATTGGAGAATAAGGCCAAGGGCCGCGACGAATCCACAAATAAATCACGAAAGAATTTGATAGATCCATTCCAATGTAAAAACGCAATTCAGAATGCTCAGTTGTTGTTCCAATGCTCAAATTTACTCCAAATAACTTGTCAAGCTAAAAGAATCGTGATCGAAATTTCAATTGAAAATTTTTCAAAACGACTGAGCTTTCATCATTACATTGAACTCGACTCGAAGCATTAAGTAAAGAGGTTTGTGCAGAATGATATTTACACGAACGTAAATTCATTAGCAAATTGTTAAAACTGCAGTATCAATAGCGATAGAAACATTTATTGACTGTCATTTACTACTCTCGATATCCATAATTTTTGCCCGGTCTGCAGTATCTCGTTGCGATAGACTTTACGACAAATCACAATTTGGCAACGCTGATACAAGCTGGTTGAAATTTGTACGTTTATGAATACATTTACAAAGTAGTAAACGTGAATAGAATTTTCGTTCTTTGTTTTCGATTTTATAATATTATTGAAAGAAAGTATTATATTTTCAAAGACAATCAGGAGAGAAGAATAAACCGGAGTGTTTATTTAAATAGTGGAATTAGTTTGATAGTTGTATGAGAGAAGTTTCCATTTTTGTAAAATAGAATCAACGTGACTTGGAAACTTTGATTTACAAAGAAGTCTCACTATAATATGTTCCTTATAATGTACAAGCAATTGGGTGAAATAAAATCAAATATTTATTCCTGATACTAGTAAATATGTGTTACAAAAATATTACTCCAACTGACTCACTGATCATCATAAACGTGAATGAAGAGTATTCTGAATTGCGATGAAGTGATATGGCCCCCGTTAGCAACGCAATTTCAAACATTTCAACCTAACTCTATAAATGTCCCTTAAAGTATTTTCAATCGCATTTATTTCTTCTTCATGAAGCAACAAGAGTTGCGGGTAAATCCTCATAACGGAGAATGCTAACACAGTTGCTTTTTTTAGCTGCCATATTGACTTGAACTTTAATTAACATATTGAGGTGAACCTGCGGTTGCGCAATGTATTTACATCATTTCTCGTTACCTTCGTATGAGAAGTAAATCTAAAAAATGTGAAATTTAAAAGCGTTTGAATTTCATTGTTCACTTCCAGTCAATTTTTATTTCCATCTTTTACGTCAGCATCATTCTGTTGCAAAAGCTTACACGTTAATACTCACAAAAACTAGAAGACATAATTCAATATGGATGGTATTAAAAATAGAACATCAAAAGGCTCTAAAAAGGCGTTTTGATTACGTATTTTGGCCTAAAAGTATGTTTGGTGTTTCTTTCAATTGGCATCTTCATGTCATGAGAGCTGAATTGATCTTTAAATCACAGATTAACGACACCTTGCTTAAATCAACTAGCTTCTGTTTTGATATTTGTTGTTAAATTTGCGATCGGAGTACTATATAAAAATGGTTGATGTGGTATTCCGCCTTTAGCGTATTTACTTCTGCCATTAGTTTCTTTCTTTGTTTTATTTTTTCACAATTAATTATTTCCTGTATCATTAATTCCTATTATCATTGTCGGGTGAATACGAGACTTAAAATGTTATTTTTCAACTTTATTTGTATTTTTTTTTCCTGAAAGCCCTGCTCTTTACCCAAAGTGGACCCATGGACATTCACAACATATATTGAGCTAAAGATAGAAATTAAAAGTTGTGCTCAGAAAACACTTACGTCTAATACAAATTTCACTTAACACACGAAGAGAGAGTTTTTATTTACTGAATACTATTTTTAAGCTCTATTTATTTGTCATGTTAATAATTTGTTTGATTTGCAACCAGTGCATAAACACATTTCTCGATAGATTTTTCATAATTAAATTTCATAAATGAGATAAATATCGTTTAAAATGTAATTACATTAATAAATGAACATTTGTTATTGAGTAATTCTGAAGCATCGTTCGGTAATTTACACTTTTAGTGGTTTTGCCTCAAAATGAGATGATTTATTGAAATATACGTTATAAAGAGGATAGTGTTACAATTAACCCAAAGTGTTTAAATAGCTTTTTATTGTGTGGGATTACAATTATCGCAATTTCTGGTGCCTTCTTGCATCGCAGACTTTAAATAATTGAAAGGGTCCCGCAGTGATAGATTATTAGTAATATGACTGAGCCAACGTTAGTATGGCTCGTGGCTACCTGTTGGTCAGCGTGCTCTTTTTCCACTACGCAGCGTTTTCCTTGCAATGTCCCAGTATATGTTGCTGTGTGACGATGAGAAAATTACCTTCTCAGGTTGAGAAGACTGGAATACGGCGTGAGGATGTCTACGTGCTAACCACACGTACCCACTTAACCCATGGCCGCGAGGCAGTGACGTCGCCGGTAGGCCTGAGCCCGTTTACGGGCAGTCGCGCCAAGTACGTACATACATACATACATACATACAAAGTTGTTAGTGAAGTCAGTAAGAGGAAGAAAGTATCTCTCACGGTCCCTAATGCTTCCCTGTCATTCATGGGAGAAAAACAAGAAAACGGCATCTCAATTCCTTGGGGGCCTCACGCGTCTTGTCAGAAGTCTGTACAGATTTTTAAATAATCGCAAATAAATTAATCGCAAATAAATTAAATAAATCGCAAATTTAAAAATAAATTAGTTTCTTGAATGTGGATATGTTATAAATATATTTAATAAAATTCAGTGCAATTACCTATGTCTTCTTTGTAATTAAGTATTATTATTATTGTTATTATTATTATTATTATTAATGTTATTGTCATTATTATTATCATTATTATTATTATTATTATTATTATTATTATTATTATTATTATTATTATTATTATTATTTTTACTATTATTAAGTGCAGTGCAGTGGCGTGAAGTGCAGTGACGTTGTGCAACTGAGAGAAACGAGTGAGTAAGAAAGACATTACAGCTCGCGGTATCGCAGTGCGGTGAAGTGTGGTGAAGTGAAGTTTGGTGAAGTGGAGTTCTATGAAAGATTGCACGGTGAAATGTTCATGTGATTTTGTAACGTTTTTACAGTTTGTATAGTTGATAAGTTCTGTAATGTTAAGTTAGTGTATTCTGCCACCAAGTTCTCACACTTAATTGCAGAATTATTAATAAATCTAAATCTAAGATTGAGGTGACTCAGGCCATCAATTGCTGTCTCTGCAGTGCCTCTGACCGGGCAGCTAGGGCAACTAGGGCAAACTCAGCTGATATCTGAAGGAGAATTCTAGCAGACGGCTGCTTCGATCGGTAATTTTCCGCCGTTTTGTCCAATCAACACCAGGCGAATGCCAGAGCAGTATCCGAACAAACGGACCACGGACCGGGCGCGATCTTTCCGTCTTCTTCCTTGTCCTATCCTCACCTCTTAGTTATAAACACTTAAATTTACATGAATTATATAACTCGCATGTCAAGACTACGCAACTACATGTGGGGTTTAGAGCTTGTTTAGCTTTAGAGGAGAAAACCCTGCAAGCTGACGTGTAGGTCAGCGCCTATAATCGCCATCCAGTGAAAGATCAACGCCATCTCCCGCGATTAGAAACGTTCATTGGATACCTCTAGAATTCTCATCTTATAATTCCCATCCAGGCAGGGGTGAGCGTCACTTGATCTCTTTAGGTGACGTTGAAACCCCGGCACCGTCGAGATTCGAACCCAGGATCATTTTGTCTACGAAACTTTTTTTTCTAATTCTTTCATTTGAAACAAAATTCCCTTCGCTTCCCATTCGTTCCCTTTGCGGCTTTCGTCACGCTCCATTAGTTACTAATTAGGGTGGCGATTCGGAGAGATGCGCCGTGCAGCGGGATGGCTGCGCCGGGGCGAGGCGCGGCCGTGCCGGTGCGCTCACGCCTGGGACAGCCCCTGAGTGAATGCGGCCGTGCGTCACCCCTCGACTCACCTGACCCAGTGCCCGACCCTCAGTACTTGCACTGGGGCCCAGTTGTATTCTATCCTGGAGAGATCAACGTGTGGAATTATGGAGATCAGCCTTTCGGCTGCATCCCTTGGTTAAGACAAGGTAGTAAGCCTTGAATATCAATTAGGGGAATAGGATGATGGTGTTGTTATTATTATTATTATTATTATTATTATTATTATTATTATTATTATTATTATTATTATTATTATTATTACTAATATTATTATCTGGCAGATCTAGTAACTATCGGTTCCTTTGCAATATTTTTCGTAAAATGTGGGTTGTTTAAAGTGAAATAATGTCTTGCACTTCTCAAACGTTTGAATCACCTGGAAGTTTATCCAAATTATTACACAAAGTTTGCGGAACAAGTCCCAGTATCCGATAACTACGGGGGCGACCTACGCTTTGACGCCCCATATTCGGCTGATCTCGATTTACAAAATTGTATTTAAGATTGTTATTGTTTCATTGTCTCCTTCGTTAAGACGTTTTGATCGCAAAGTACGGCCATATCTACAAGTAGACACTATTTCCCCCCAAATCTCAGATAACAATATTCAGATTGCGAGATAATTTTGTTGGTCGTTCAATATTGTACACAGTCTAACAGACATAACTGATTTTGATGAGTGATCTGACCACGTGGCATGTATTAGGGACTTTTGGATCAAATTTTTAAACTGATAAAAATTGGTTTGAAATGTTTTTCACTACCTTCCACATTGTTTAAAAATATGGAAAAAAATGCTATAGAATGTTATGAGACATTCTAGGAAAAAAGCTGAGTCAGTACTCCAACGTTACCACGTCATAAATAAATTACAATTATTTTTTCTCCTTTTGAATTTGGCATCAAAATTAGTTGTCAAAAATACCTTTATGTTTTTTTAAGGTTTTTTTTTCAAGTAATTTTCTCGGTCCCTCCAATTTGTTTCAGCTTGATACATGCAATAGAAGCTGAGACAAAATAAAAAATGAAAAACACGTTTCCCATTGTATCTTTGGAACAGATTGTCCTAAGGGGCTGACTTTTTGGAAATCTATGGTCTTTTTCTTTCTGTTTCACATGAGCATCACGGTTATCGTTTTGATTTAGGAGCACATTTCACCGCCTTATTCGGCTATATCCTTTACAACTTTCATATTTTTTAAATTTCATTTTCTAATACTAGCCAAATTTACTTATGAATGTGGTAAAAATATTATCTTTTAAATGCGACATTGTAAGTTCTAACAATGCCACTGATTTGCGGATGTACGTATTGTGAGAAATATTGAATTGCGAGATTTGTGCGTTGGATTTTTGTTTCCCGAAGGGATACTTTTCCCACTAATTGTTATGTAATCACTACCTCGCGATTCATCAGAGTTCTCAGGAAACCGTTCACGTGCGAGCAGAATTGCGAGTATATTGGAAATTGCTTGGGAATAAACTGACATATTACTAGGCTAATTAACTCCTCGTAATGACAAGGCACGGAATTATGGAACCTCATTTTAGCATTCTCGTCAGTGACATCCTGTTGGGGAACCTATTGCACGATTGAACTGAGCGACAAATCGTCAATTACTAGACGTTGGAAATGAAACAAACTGAAATACAGAATTATTGCTAGATGAGGCCCGCTCATTAAATGAGGGATTCATCTGACATCGTCATCCCTTTCATTTTCTCGCTACGGAATAGAGAGAAATTTATGTAATGCTGCATGGAAAAACGGGGAATTTTCGGCAGAAAAACTCTCATTATATGGCCCTAGTAACGAAAAAGTATATATATATATATATATATATATATATATATATATATATATATATATATATAACTAATAAATTTAGAAACAAAAATCCTCTTAACACGTGGTGTAGTCAGAATGCATTTTTTGTGGGTCCTTGATACCGGAAAATCGAATGACGGCAAAACGTCTGTATGTCCGTCCGTCTGTCTATCCGTCTATGAACAATGCTAGCGGCTAAACCCTGTAGCCGATGTTCTTCAAAATTGATATTCCCTATTCGATTTGGCTGATGTCGCGTCCCCTTGAATTTGAAACCGATGTTTTTATTTTGGGGGTTCTTAACTGAAGCCCCTAGAAAATCAAAATGACTTCCGGAAAATCAAAATCAAACCTGCTGCTGACGCAAGTGGGTCGCCACCCGTAGTAAGCAACAACAGGGACACAACGATGAATTACAATATTTTAAAGCTGGCGACTTACATGAAGATCTTTCATAATTTCGGCAAGTGTTCTTCTCGAAATAATCCAAAGATATCACCATGAGGAAGCGTCCACACATCCCATTTGACCTCTCAACCACCCAAACTTTTGGGAGCAAGTAACAGTCATAATTGGGATTTTCAACACCAAGACCATATTTAGATTAATCTGAGTATTGAGAGTTCTCAAGGGAACGTAAATGACCTGGACCTGCCTTAGTAATTACTTTATATTTTTTCGAATTCATTTGCAAATTGCTTTTCCTTCGTGTCAATGAGGTTTGTGTTTGGAATGTCATCAGTTCTGGCTGTGAATCCTTATAACCGTTCATTGTTCTAGGAAGGGTGCAGATAGGTCATCAGTAAAAAATTTAAATAACGATACTATTTTTTTCAAATTTTTTGTCAAGAAACCGGCACGCTTTCTTTCGCGTCGCACACAGGTGTAGGCTCAACTGCCTTTACTGCCAACGTTTCATTTTGTCGCAGCTCCCTCTGTTTTTGTTTCTTTTCATCTTGCCTTATCCGTCGTTCTTGTTGATTCTAAAGACATCGGCATTGGGCAACATCGAATGTTCCACATTTTCTTCCGAATGTTCTACATTTTCTTCTTGCATTCTTTTCGACAAAAGTAATGTCCTCTTAATAGAGTTCTGAAGTCAATACCGTGCTTTCTGTTTGCCCTACACCACACAATTTTCCTGAGGTATCATAATTTAAACAAAACACAAACAAAATAAAATGTAATCGTGTTCAGATCACGGAAATAGTTCCAAACGTTTATTGAATTTCTGACGGTTTTATTAATTACGTATTAGTGACGCCATTTTTAATTTTTCGCCGCTACTTCTTAAGAAGAGAAAGTATAGTCGTTATGCGCTGGTAAACAGTGAACAGAAAACCTCTCGTTGCTGAACCCTGGTAACGAAAAAGTGGATAAATCTTGTTTCTTTATGTAGTGAAATATTTCCTCCAACTCGCAGTGTAGTCAGAATCCGTGTTTTGTGAGTTTTTGCTATCTAAAAATCAATTCACGGCAAATCGTCTACCTGTCCCTCTATCCGTGTGGCGGTCTGCCTATGGGCAACAACATATTCAATGTTTTCTAAAAAATGGCTCTAAGTATTTTTATTTAACTTTGTTCTTGGAAAGTGTAAGGGGCATTTAAAAGAATGGCGCCGGCGTAATTGTCTTTGAGGTTTTTGATTTTTCGAAAATTGTAAAAGACTACATTATTTCTTCCTACAACTACAATATTGAAGCTAGAGATTTTTCTTTAATGAAATCTGTTCTCCAAAGACTGATCTTAAAATAACGCATATACTTTTTTAAATCGAAAATTAAAGTAGTTTTCTCGTACTTTTGTCCGAAATATCGGCGATTTTTAAACAATTATTGTGTCAAAAAGAGTTACTATACGTCATTGTATAGCATATCCTTACTGTATAGCCTTAAACTAATTTTGAAATCATTAAATAATATTTAGTGAAAAAGTTTCCGTTACTTTACAAATATTATTTTAGTTTCAAGAGTTTATGCCAATTAACAACGACAATAATAATATTTATGGTCGTGACAAAAATGAAGAATTTTCAAGTTTTGTCCTAATATGTCTACACTATCGTGAGATATGCTCTTAGAACATTATTAAGTTTTTTCTTTCGTTCATATAGTACCTTGTCGACACGGATTCAGACGTGTACCATCGAGTGAATCACACCATTAAGTGCGATTTGCTGTTCGCTTCCTTTGTGCCCATCGAAAGTCCCGAGAGCTGCCTTGTGCCGCGTGCCCGGGTGTCTCCGAAACCCTGGGAAGCGGCGGCGGCGGCGGCGGCGGCGGCGGCGGCGCGGCCGGGTGGGCGGGCGCGGGGCAGCGGGCAACCCGCCGGCGCATGAGTTCAAAGGGTTGCCTACTCGCACTACGTCACGGCGCGCGGCCCCTGGGCCGGTCGGCCCGCCCGCCGCGACGCGACTCCGCACTCAGCGGCCCTCCCCCTTGCCTCTCCTCCTGCACCCTGCCCGCCTCTCTCAGGCCTCCTCTCTGCCCCGCCCCAACCACTCTTTTCTGTCCACACCGCCTATTCTCTCCTTCGGTTCCGCCCCTCGCCTGCCCTCCCTCTTGCCTCTCCGCCAGCACCCTCCTCTCTGCCCCGCCCATCTGGTCCTTCCAAATTTTGCCCCGCCATGCTCCGCTCTGCCCCAACCGCTCCGTTCGCTTCACACTACCTCTTCTCTCCGTGACCTCAGCCCCCGCCTCTCCTCACCCACGCCTCGCCCTCTCATTGCTCTTCCCTCCTTGCTCCTCCCCGCTTTACCTCATTCCTCTGCGCTCTCGTTGACCTCGCACATTCACCGCCCATCCCCCGCCTCGCCATACGTGTCCCACCCCTTCCCCTCACTCCTCCCCGCCATGACTGACTTCGCACCTCTACGCTTTCCCCGCTTTCTACCCGTCCCCCACTCCTTTGCCGTTCACAACGCCATCACCTCCTCTATTTCCCCACCCTCCTTCACTTTAAGCCCTTACAAGACACCCCTCTCCTGTTCTCCCATCCCTCCTGCCCTCCCTCCTCCTTTTCCATCACTCCTCCCTCCACTCCTTCCTCCACTCTTCCCTCCACTCCTCCCTCCACTCCTCCCTCCACTCCTCCCTCCACTCCTCCCTCCACTCCTCCCTCCACTCCTCCCTCCACTCCTCCCTCCACTCCTCCCTCCACTCCTCCCTCCACTCCTCTCCCCGCTCCGCTCCAAGCAGTTTCGTTTCGCTAGGTCCCGCTCCGCCGGCCCCGAACGCTCTGGCCGGGGCTTCCCCTCCCCGCCCGTCCCCGCCCGTCCCCGCCCCAACCGGCACTGCCCCGCCCCGCCCCGCCCTGCCTCGCAGTTTCACCGCTCCGCGCTGTGTCAACAGGCGGCGCTCTGATGGGGACGGATGGCTTATGCCTTATTTATCTTCGTATTGGGCGGTGACGGTTTGGCCACCGCGGCCGAGAGAGTGAAACGGCGCTGTTGCCACGTCTGCTTACCGTTGCAGCTTGGTTTTCATGCTAAAATGTGAAAATATAGGGAATATCTGTTGAATACATTCAGGTTTCCTGTTTACAATTTACAAAATCTTTCATTTTGAGTTTCTGATTCACATTGTAGATTCACAAAGGAATAGGTTCGTCAGCTACAAGTGAATCATTCGGAAGAATTAACTAGAGCGTGTGAAAAAAAGCTGCTGATAATTCCTCAGATATTGTACAATGTCCTAACGTTTGCTAAAATATAATCTTATAGTTAGTGTATTCTTGACCACTTTTTTAATTGCAGATATAACTTGGTGATAGTTCTTTTAAAATCTACTGGCTTTTAGTTTCACACCATGGTATTTTGGATTTTCTCAGTAGAACGAATATGAAAATTTTGATCTACGCTGAAGATAATTTCTAAAAAATATAATAATAAAAAAAAATAAAAAGTTACGCATGGCTTGTAAAGATTACATCAAGAAACTAACGAAATAAATACAGTAGAATGCATAACGCTGCAAAATAGAGCACTGTGTGACACAGTGATTGGAACGGAGAGTATTAGAGTTTACGCCAGACATGAAGAAATTTGCGATACAAAATTTCGGCTAAATAATTATGATAATTTTTGTATAGTTTAACGTTGTTAAAAAGTAAATAAACGGGTACTAATTTTCTTTTGTGAGATTCCTGAATTTATTAAAATATTAAGGAATTAGTATAAAAGAACTTTTAGATATTAGACTGACAATTAATGGTTTTGGGAATATATTTTTATTGTTGGCATCAAAGAGATTATATGCTTAAAACAATTGGAATCCTTGTTTAAAATTTTGTTATCTCGATCTATATCATAACCTTTAATGATTTTATGGTTTGCTAATACTTTACTGTAATAGTTATGGATTGGAATCAGAATGGGGTGTAGTGTTAGTCTTATAATGATTCAAACCATTACTCGTCATTTAGTTAATGAATTTAAGAGTATAGTTTTTGGACAAAATATTGACAAATCATTTCTAAACTTTATCAATAAAATGATGAATGGAATAATTCAACTTCTTTGCCTGCCAAATTGTAAACCATGGCCTGTTATATCTAAGAGGATGCTTGGATTGAAAATAAGGTATTCTGCATAAATATGTAGGCTTTATGTATCATTTTTTATGAATACCAGTATAGCATTTCTGGGATGATCCTTCAATTCGTAATTTAATAATTTAACACAACTAAATATTGTAGTACGTATATTATTTCAAAAGTTTCCTGAATAATAAAAAATGATCAGTTTAATGCCCACCATAATGAAAATGAGCACAAAATATAAAATTAGCAATCACAGTACCAAGTGCTTTCTTTCTTAACGTAAATGATAACGTGATCATACAAGTTTATTTTCATGATTGTGAGAAGGACTCAACCCATTAAAGTAACACTTTTTCTCAATTCTTTTTATTTAATATGATGATCACATACATATATTACGCCTTGCTTATTTTCCATTTTCATTCCTAAAAAGAAGTGACTTCATATTGGATTGTTGACACCATTTTTCTAATTGCTGAGGTTCAGTTGAATCAATTGATTGTAGGAGTGAGAAGTACACATTACTCTTGAATTACAATACAAAAAAGTGTACATAACATTACCTATACATTTTCAGAGTTCAGGATTGCGATTTCCTGAAAATCCACTCTTTCTGCGATCACTGCAATAAATCCATTCCACTCTGCGCTGTCGACTGAGCAACCCGTTATCAGTGTTCGTAGCCTAATGGCTAGCTTCTACACCTTCCGCTTTTGGGTTCGCTCCCCGACCATTCCGTAAGGAATTTGCGATGTGGAGTTGTCAACTTTTCTCGCGGTTGTTCCATTTCCTCTTCCCCTCACTCCGCCATTTATCCATCAAAATTATCGCTTGCACGTCATTCTTAGATCGTCTCTTTCGTGGGTCTAAGTTACTTCAGTAGTTGTAAGGCCCCTAACCCCAGTAAATAAATCAACGTACGATAACATACATTCCCGCACCATCAGTCCAGATCGAGGAACCTACGCAAGTACCAGCAGAACAGCAGCCTAACCTCTTAACCTGCCAGATTCACAACAGAACAAGTTAACAAGGGAAGCGGGACCGGGATAACGGAGGTGATGCCAGTGACAGTAGACACGCAAAGCGCATTACCTTGCTTGACCGCCTCCACACCGCAGACAACTTATCGTGGGCTGTGTGTGGCCTGTGACATCTCTTTTCGCTCCATCAGAATGTCAGTCAAACTTCCATCCAAGAAAATCCTCCCCCGACCCTCAATCTGCAAAAATTGCGAAGGTAAACCCAAATATAATCTCTGATCAAATGCATTTACTACACATTATCGCAAATTAATTCAAAATAACTGTAATATAGTGAACACCAGATTCAGATCCGCACAACTTTAACAATATCGCCCCATCACCCTACCAATTTTAAAATGGCCAGTCTTTCCTTCTCATTAAAGTTAAATTCTTTTCTCCTTACGAAATGAAACAAAGAGTCAAAAAATATCAAACAAAAAAGACGATGGCACATCTGATTCAATACGACTATTATTACAACTGTATAATTATTATCAAGTAATTACACAATAATGCAATTGCGTTTATAAACTATACTTAGGCAAACATTATTATTATTATTATTATTATTATTATTATTATTATTATTATTATTATTATTAGAATAGGCTATTCTTATCAGTCTAGGGCGCATTCTATAATTCATCCAAAACCAATATAAAATGAATCAAATGCTGAAAATTATTCCCATCATGTTGAACATTTTCGAAAAACAATTCTTATTCAATACCCATAATCATCATCAAGTGAGTATCCGCTCATCTGCTGTCAATTACATCTCATTGGCTTTGTTTCATATCCCAACACTCAACGACCTACCAATCTATCCAAACATATTCTCTCCACCTTCCAAAACGGATATCCCGCTACCACTGTTTTTAGATGTCACAAACATTGGACAGAATATGGAATTTGGCTCCCTCTGCACAAAATACTGATAAATGCCACACCAAACACAATACACACCATACACAAAGATAATACTGAATTATATATTTCAGCTACTTCATCGATTACAGCTACAACAGCTCCTGAACCTAATAATAAATAACATTTGGAAATATTGGTATACTACATTGCTGTAGCTACAAACCCCTCAAAATTAGCAGCGAAAGTCTTCTCATTAAAACTTTTTGTACACACTACTCTTAGATGACAATACAATAATATAATCATTTGGGCATCAATCCCCAAAACAATAAAATATCTACGGTAAACATTTGACACAAAAACGAACTGGAAGCAACACATAACCGTCAGAAATGAAACAAGTCTAAACGAAGTGAATCCAACTATCTTATCTAATTTTATACTAAACCAAAATACATAACGCATAATCCAAAGCACTGATACCCTCCAAATCACTCATTTGCACATCTCTAGCAATTAAGCCAATGCTACTAAAACTCATCCCAATAAAGTGAAGATATGTGAAAACAAATGTATAAAACAACTAGAGCACCGGGCTCGGCATCGGCAACAAACACTGACCCGAAGATCAAATAATAAATTAAATCAAAAACACAAATAGCATTTATATCAAAAAAGTTTTAATAAGACTTGCCATTCATAGGCAACCAAAGGCACGGGTTCACATCTGACTCGGAAAAATTCTTGATGTGAAAGAAGAATTAAGAACAGATTCTCTCTTAATTCATTCCTCCAAATTTTCGCAAGCGTAGTGTCTTTTTTCTCGCCCAATCGTTTACATACGTTAGTATAATTTTAACTTAATTTAGTTATAATACCGGTCAGCATTTCCCAATGAATACAACGTCAGTACTAAACAATAATAAAAATCTGATATAAACATCCTAAAACTAAATATATACATTAGAATATCCATTAGAACAATTATATATTTTCATTAGTCGCGTTTTTTTGTTACTAGACTGTTAAGTACAACAAGTAAACAAGTATTGCATTGTTAGTACTGTTAAGTAGTACAATTGTATTTTAGATTGTTGAATATTTCATTCAGATTAGAGCTCAGCGAGTGAGCTGAAAACAAAAACCGAAACAAGTTATGGCGTTATCGGGGTCGTAGCGTTTCTTGTGGCTATATTTCGCACGCCATGGCAACGTCACACCATGTCACCTCACCTCACGCACGCGATGCGTGTCAACGACAGGCGATAAGAAGCCTGAAAGCTGCATAGGTCAGGGTGACCAGGCGCCTTTCAACACGCTTCTCCAACCTGGATTTGTTTGAGTTGGATTAACTCGGCATAAAAAATTACTACCCTTTCAGGAAATATTAGTTGTCTTACGTAAAAATGTGTCGTCAAACGCATCAAAGCATAAATGGAATTTGTCACTTCGAATAGGGTTGCGTTGCTAGTTCGTTGAAGAATACGTCATATTATGTTTATATATACAATATTAACTCAAGATCTCAAAAAGTCGATTACATTTTCTAATTAAATTAAACACTGTGAACTTACCTATATGGTGTAAGAAGACTATCCTGCAACATAAACAATAATAAACCAATCCGAGATACATAAATTCAACTATGTATCTTACGAAACTGTTCAAGTTGTCTTGGATAGGTTTTTTTACTAGGCTCTCATGTATTGTCAGTACATTTTATCTCACGAATACTTCGCTGAATAATTTTGTCGATATTGATATTTTTTTAATCTTTCGCCTGAATGGTTTAGTTCCTAGGCTGTTGGTATCTGATTATTGCTTTCTACCTGTGGCGAGTACTTTTTTCCTCACACTTCAATGATTTCACATGTTCAGAATTATCTGGATTCCTTTTTAGAGAAACGATAAAATGAGTTTTTATTTCCCTTGTCACGTGAGAAGTTTCGTGTCACAGACGTAGAAAACAATAATTGTGTTCTCATATTACAATTTATTTATGGTGTTTATTTATAATACAATGCATTAAAATAATCTCTCAATAATTTTCTCAGGTATTAGTACTTACATAGTTCATGCTGTTGTGGTGGAGTTGTGCATGTGTATACAAGATTTGTAGTAACATAAAAAACATTTCAAACTATCTTTCTGCATTGTATTTAACATCTCTGGTCTTAGATACGGACCATAACTTATCATTAGTTGCTCTCTCTTTCATTGATTGATAGATAAGGGAAATTTCAAACGAATCTTCTGCTTGTAAAGTATTTAGTTTCTATCTTTGAAAGGTCTTGTGTGTAAAATATTATTCATTTCAATTTCATTTATTGAGTATTTGTCAGTCAACAACAGGGTCGGCAACGGACGCCAAATGCTGGTTTGGGATGACAGGTACCTGTAAAGCGCCACGACTCTGGTATCTGAAGTACAAGTAGCCAAATAACAGATTTCCTGATGAAACAGTTGTTTAATGGTAAATATTCACCCTGCTGGTAGTATATTTCTGATTAGTCACTTACAGTGTTCTTTAAATCATGCCGATTATGCCTGTGAACGAATGAGTAGAAACATATTTATTAATGATCCCAAATATATGCATATGAGCATGGAAACGCGCACAGAATATTATTGTCGCATTGCTTTAAACTACTTTGCTCCGTGTGTGCTGCTAAGTTGCTAAGTTGTGAGCAATGCCAGGGGTGAAAGGTAGTCCAACCAGTTCAATCCAAGGATATGTTAATTACTACTACAAGATTGAAACTTGATGGTTTTGAATTCAAAAATTCAAATGCAGGAGCTGCATGCGCACCTTTTATTACGTGCAAATAGTTTGTAACTCCTCTCGATGCCTTCTGAGGTAGTCAATCTTTTTGTAAAGGAGTTTGTAAATCAAAAATGGAGTACACGCATCCAGCTGGCCTGACACCCGAGGAGCCCTCTCGCGTCTCTACACAACCTCTGAAGATTTGCGTCTAACATTGACCAATTCCCTTTACCTTCAACAGACATTGGGAGCTCACCGCGTGAAGGAAAGAAGTTAAGTTGTGCAGTCAAGCCTTGTTAAAAGATGGGTTAATTATGCTTTATCCAATTGTATTTTTCGCGAAGATTGTGATACATTCATCATATTCATGACGACCTTCTTGACTTCCACCTTTCCCCCCATTAGAACCTATTACTTCATTTACACAATTAAAATTACTCACCTAAATCGCATGTTCAATGAGTGAAAAGCTATTGAAGCGGTGTCGATATTTTTATTACGGGAGAGCTCTTAATTAAATTACAATCATTCAAAAAATTAAATTATAGATTGTAATTTAATCTTGTTTTGAATTTATCTTGTTACGTTAAAACTTCATTTTGGCAAATTACGTTTATAAACATTCACATTAATTTATTTTGGAATATTTTTAGTGTTTTTGATGCCAAACACGCGGTCGAAAAGTCCTTTGGCTAAATAAATAAATACGGAAATTTGTATCACCTATTTTGCTATCTTTAATTTGAGCAACCAACTAGTTTGAAAATAAGAATATTTTATAAGATGTAGTAGAATTGTAGAATTTCTGACTTATAATGTTTGTGGCATTAATCACTCCACGACTCATTTCTTTTTCGCTTTCTTCTGTCCAAGCCTAGAACTAACGTTATTTTTCATTATACTCCGGTGACACATTCGGAAAAGAGAAAATATATCAGAGCGAGTCCAATATTTTTTACATATTAAACAACAGGAAATGGGAATACAACGCAAAAATGCTTGATGACCCTGGTTTTCTTTTTACGTAGACATAAAGTAGAATGCAAAGTTCTACGTTGTAAGATAATCATCTCTTTAGCAATGAATCAGTTGTGAAAAAAATCTGTTTTCCATCATACTTAAACGCTGATCTGTAAGTTATTTTCATAATAATCAATAATAATATAAAAGTTCTTTGGTTTTAATAATGCCTGATGGATATTTTTCTATCCAGTTCAAAAATACATTTTAAAATAATTATGAAGTAATGCACTACCTGCTTGTGATGAGAAGTTTTCAATATTTCTCTCTGCACAACATTTTAAGAGATTTGGAATGCTTACTCTATTTGTTGAAAATTAATTACGCTATTCTGCATTGAACAAGAATATCCAGAGTCTTCTGTGATTTATTTCATCTACTATTAAAATAGTTGTATCAACGTTGTATCAAATGAATGATAAACACAAGAAATGTTCTCAATGAGTCAGTAGTGTTGTGCATATCTGAAATTTGTCTCAGAGACGTAGGAGACTACCAGCGTATTGTCATATTATAATTTACGTACGATATTGCATTTGTAATGAAATACAATGAAAACAATAATTTCCTCCCATCACTTTCTCTTCAGCTGGAATTCGAAATCTTTATTAATGAGCACTTTGTATCACAATATTTCTTGATGGAAATGTCATTAAAAGTAAGTGAATGTTTAATTTTTAATTTTGCCACGTTGTATATCAAAAATATATTATTTTCAAAATGCGAACATAAGAAAATTTTGTTCCGTTTATTGCGTATCATAAACAGCTTAAAATCCCATCCCATCCAGGGTCAGGGAAAACTGACAAATACCTTTTCCGCAAAGCTGGGTTTGAATTTATGAAGTGGACGGTCCGCAGGATGAGCTTCCCTGGACGAAGCAAGAAGGCAGGTCAGCGACGTTGCGTAGGGCGAAGGGTGAGCCAACAGGGCTGCAGGTGTGGGAGGGGCCGAGCGGGCGAAGACAAGTTGCAACCTCTGCGCGGGGAGGGCAGCGTGGAGAGAGAACTGGATGCGTTGCCGTGTCGACAGTTGCAGCCGGCGGGAACTGTGCGTGAAGCGGGGGCGGGGGGCATGGGAGGAGGCGGGGACTGCGAGGCCGGAGCGGTTGACGTGGCGGTAATAGAGGGAGCGGGCAACGGGGATGTAGGGGAGAGAGGGGGTTGTGGATGAAACGGGAGCGGTGGGGCGGGAGGGGCGTAGGCGGGTGGCCGCGGACGAGTGGGTGTGGGCGCGGTCGGAAGGGGTGCCGGTGACGACATGAGCGGCGGGGATAGCTAGGATGGGAGGGGCAGGAGCGGGAGAAAGGGTTGGAGGGGACAGGCGGCTTAAGGAGCTGCGACGGTGGCACGGCAGGCACGAGTGGGCAGTGGGGGCCGTGACGGGAGCAAGGACAGCGGAAGGCGAGGGTGGCACAGGAGGCGGAGGTGGCAGGAACGGGTGGGCGGTGACGGGAGTGGACGGCGGGGGCAGTCACGGGAGTAAGGACGGGGGACGGCTGGCGGGGACGAGGCAGGTGCGAGTGGGCGGTGGGGCCCTGGCGGGAGCAAATTCAAGGGCCGTAGGGCAGAGGGGCGGTCGCTAATCGCGTTACGCCCGCGCGCTAACTACTCTGCATAATCCAGCGCGGCCGGGGCCCCCGCGCGGGGCCGCGCCCTCACGCTCTTCCCCGCGCGCTCTTAGCAGCTCGTCGCTGAGACTAGTTGTCTCCAATGCCGCCTTTCGCAGTTTTCTCTTTCTTTTCTCTCTACGAGTATTATCGCGGCTGATTTATAAGTTTACATCGCGTGACTGGTATTGAGCGCAGTTCTGAATTTATTCATTACAAAATTAAATGCAAACATTTTAAAAAAAATATGAAAATTATGTGATTGGAGATTCAACGTAAGTCGAATTTGTAATTAATGAAGTAGGCATAATTAGGCAAGTAGGCAAGAAAATGATATTGATGATATATTTTGTTAGATGAATGAAAAACTATTTAGTGACTTAAGTCAACTTTGTTTGATGAAGTAATTTGTCATATAAACTATTATTCTCTATTCATTCTTTCTCCCTCTTGGTACGTTTTATTCCACCTGTTATTTTTCCCATCCGGCAGCCAATTACCATTAATTAACGGACTAACTAATTACACTTACTTTTATTATTATTATTTAAATGGCTATCTCAAACAGAAGACTCCAACAATCTTTCAGCTTCAACTGCTGGAACTATTATTGATAAAATAAATTATAGACAGTTTCGTTTTCGCATTGCACTGTCGTTGAAGCTACAACGTCAGTTGCGTCATCTTGTAACCCCGTGTGTGTCTCTCCTTGTCGCCGCTCTCTCCGAACCGTGACGCCCCGCCCCGCCAAGGCCACTAAGTCCCCGGCGACCCTCCGCAGCCTCCCCCTCGCTGCAGTGGTGACTCCCGCCGCCGCCGCCACCGCCACCGCGTCGGCGCCCCTGCCAACCCGCCCCTTCGCTGCAGCGTGGCCTGGCCTCACCGCCGCCGCGCCCCTTCATGGCGTCCGTACTTGAGGCAAGGGGGTCATCAAAACGAGATATTTAAATGCTCGTATGTCCTCGGACCCGAGCGAAGTGGCTTAGGGTGTAGCGCGACGACTTCGCATTCGGGAGGATCAGGTTCAATCCCCGTGCCCGCCATGCTGACGGGTTTTTCATGACTTCCTTCGGTCATGTAGGCGAATGCTGGGATGATTCTTCTGAAAGGCCACGACCGCGAAACGGCGTCGCTGGCTGAATTCGTTAAGTACGTGAAGTCACGAAGGTTAAGCGAATTCTATTGATTGATTGATTAATTGATTAGTGATTCCGGGCACGTCAACTATCAGGGTCATTAGTCACGTAAATGTAATGCATGTTTTTTTGCTCGGGAGGTGGCGATATTTTCCCCAATTTATGACGAGATCCGGCGTCGACCTACCGTCGGCTAGCGAGGTATCTCACCGGCGGGACACCGCCCCAGCCGGGACAAGCTCTTAGCTCCTGACGGGTCTCCCGGCATGTGTGAAAGTGTAGTGCGTGTTAGTATAAGTGTGTGTGTAAGGGTGAGGATAAGACAAGGAAGAGGAAGATGAGATAGTGCACGGTTAGTGACCCGTTTGTTAGGGTACTGCTCCTGCATTCGCCAGGTTTTGAGCGTTTAGCGAATTCGAGACATTGCGGGTTCCCTGGTTGGGTGACCGACTAGCAACGCCGGGATCTAAGGGTGCGGAGGGCAATTGCATGCGACATACAATGTTTTTAAATAATAATAATAATAATAATAATATTTATTGAGTCACATATACAATTACAATCGTGTATGACGAGTCAATATGATGCCTTGGGTGGAGAGAGTGAAGTTATATTACTGTTCAGGAGCAAACAAGGGGCCATCTCAGCATTTGCTCAAAGGACCAGGGAAACTGAACAAAACCTGTCAAAACAAATACAAATATCCCCTCGGATATTTTGTTTAAGCCACGATGTTTTATTGATTTATTGAAGTTAATAAGGTACACCATGTAAAGGGTAAATTATGTCGTAGCTATTCTTGTTTTATACATATTTATTTTTCTTTCAGTAATATATAGTTCAGTATTCACTTTATCATACGTAGGCTTACAAAACTATTCATATTTCATAATCTGAAATCTATTTCTACAACAAGGAGTAGGTACATCACAATAATTAGCGCCTATTGTCAGAAACATATCTACAGTTTGGCAAACATGGCACATGCTATGGGCGCCACTCACAAGGGGCACTATTTATACTACTTTCATATTCGCAAAAATAAATAACAACAACCCTAATTTCAAGTATCCTGGCAGATCCCCCGAGATTGTGGTACTAAAATCTGAGAACTTTCGAAGACTAGTTAGACTCGTGAACATTTCTCACATTTTATTACATACTTTTTTTGAAAGTGAAAATAGTTTCATACTATATCTCAAATTCCAACATTTCTGCCAACCCGAGCAACATGGTGAGGGTACTCGCCAAAAAAAAAGCGACGGTCACACTTGCAACACTTTACGCCAAATGCCGCCCACAACATACAATTTTGCCTGAGAGAACATAATTCTTCTATTGGGCATGTGTGCGCAGGATGGAAACGCACGAAAAAAAATATACCCTTGCATATGGACCGCGCGAGCCGCACTCTGTCAGTGTTCCCTGCACATCAAAGGAATTTGCGGCGCCAATCAGTTCTAGTGTGGATGGGGCGGGATGGGACGCGTTCGTGCTTATTGTCCACTGAAGGTGATCCAACTTCACGAATGTCCACTATCGCGAAATAATGCTTAGTGTTCAAATGAATGCACTATCTCACAAAGAAAAAAATAGTTTTATGTGAATAAACAAAAACACGTTGGATCAACCATCTGCACCAAAAATACCGCCATTCTGGTGACCAGTACTCTCAAGTAGATGAGAGTACATGGCACTTTAAAAAAACATTACGAATATCAGCCAGATAGTTTTAGAGTTTGATTCAGCTCAAAACTAAAAAGGAAACAATATCTTGACAAGAGAATGCATTTCTGTGAAGGCAATATTAGACTAATGTTTTTTGCCACAGGATATTCTTTTACACGTCTGCAATATCTTTTCCTCGACAGGTCGCGCCGGTAATTCCATGCGGGGGGGGGGAGATATGGAGTACTGTCCCAAGGACGGTTTAGCGAGGCATGTCGTGAAAGCAGACGTGAAGCAATATTATTCTTAAGGAAGTTCAGGAGAGTGGGAACTGTGGAAGCGAGAAATAGTTATTTGTTATTACGTAGCATGAGGCCACAATTAAGAAACCGAAGAAATCTTGGCAGGAGGGTGAGTCAGAAAGAATAGAGGCAATTTTAAGAAACGATCAGAGCAAATCAATTTGGGAAGTTATAAGCTGTGGGTAGTAAAATAAGTGCAAGTAATGTAGTTTTATCAGACGCGTGGGTGCAGTATTTTTCACGGACACTCGTAATAGCGGAAATTAAAATGAGACAAATATTTTCACTGCTCGGAGTGAGCCTGAAATAGACGAACCTATAACGGGGAATGAAGTCAATAGGATTATTCTTGCCACGAATAGTAAGAAAGCAGGCGGCGCGGGCCGCATTCCGACAAAATTTATTTCAGAATTGTGTAACTTAGATCCAAAGAGTATTCTGAATTTGTTTAATAGCATTGTTGATTCCGGGTGGTATTTAGAAACGTGGAGTACAGCTATCCCCCAACCGGTTTTTAAGAATAAAGGTGATACGAACTGCCCAGAAGATTATCGTGGCATTAAGCAAGCGCTAAGCAAATTGTTCTGTAAAATACTCAACGGGAGATTGAGTGAATGGGCGGAAAAATACAGTAAAATCCAAAATTGCAGGCAGGCTTTCGTAGTCCACCGACAATATATTTGTGTTAGGTACACTAGAAAGCAGGCGCTTTCACGTAAACGGAACCATTTCCACTGTTGTTTTGTAGATTTAGAAAAGACTTGTGACTCAATCAATAGGAAATCTTTATGGTGAAAACTAAATGATCTAGGCATCTCTCGTAAAGTTTTCAACGTGTTGCAGAGCACGTACTGAGAAGAAAATATCTGCGTCAGGTGCGGCGACGGAATTACAACGAATGGTAAGGGCATCTGTGTGCTTTGCGGTGATAGCGAAGATTAGGTCCACATCTTTTTAAATTGCTGTGCGACCAAAACATGTAGAGGAAAGTGGATGGAAATGGAAAACTACTACTTCCAACATAGAAATGTAACGCTCGCTCAGAACATATTAGGTAATAAAAGGTCTGACTTCATTACAGAATTAAGAACATTTCTAGGAAAAATTCGGACCATTAGTAAAACGGAAATTAGGGATTGGAAAAACAGCACGAAATAGTATGAGCGGAGCCTAGACCGGAGAAGAAATAAATAAGTTAAACAATGAGTAATTTAAGTGAGTAAATGTTAAGTATATAAGCCTTAAGTCATAGTTAACTGTTAAGTAATAGTAAATAAATAATTAAATCAATAAAAATAAATAAATAAATAAATTAAAAAAATAAAACTGTAAATAATTAAATAAGCATATTAGGGGGCAAATAGGACTGTGTGACCCAAAAGTAAGTGAAGATGCGTTGGTGCAGACGATCTTCTGTCGCGGCGTTTGATTTCAGATGCTGAGGAGGCCAAAGACTGGAAGGAGAATGCGTGACATCCGCGCCAGGAAATAAATAAATAAATAGTTTAGAAAAAATCTGGTAGATTATTACGTACTTGGCTTCTGGTGGCAGGTTTTCCATCTTCAGGGTTTTCTCTTCAGAGTCTCTTATGGTCTCTTTTCCGCGGCTTTCATGCGATGGAGACACCATTTGGGGTGAATACCAACATTCGAAAGGTAGGGACCCGGTAGGTTATAGGTATTGTAATGGCTTAAAGATATTTGTACTAGCCACATAGTTCCAAATTCTTTAATTTATATGTGTAACAATTACCTATTAAATAAATAAGAAAATATTTACAAATATTTAATTTCTTGATTAAGTAGCAGAAATTATCTTCATTTATCTTAATGTCCGTACCACAAAAAATTACAAAACGAACTCACCCAGACCATCAAGGGCTTAGACATGTGACGCTCCTCTCACGTTGAGCATGGACACATGGCACAACTACGTATTTTCTCCGCCCCAATTTGCGTTTGCGAACAATGCGTAACGCAAGGTTTTGCAACTGTGCACGTGGCTTCATATAACGAACCTCAAAAAGGACTTATTTCGTAGAATACGGCATAAGAAACGTGACGAACGTTTCCTGAGTTATGCACGACGCACGTGACATGTGAAGCAAATTCCGCTTCGGGTAGCACGTGCGCTTATAGACCTTACATAATAATCTGCGAATTCGCAGCCCTCACTTAGATCGCCTTTTTTAAAAAGAATGTTTTACTTCATCAACACCGTCACATTTTTGACCTATATATTCAAATATTTATTAATTTATTGTATTATAACATATAATAAAAATTATTATATTTAAAGAAAAATCCATAAGAACCCTTGGTAAGAAAACCCGAAAAGAAACACAGTAAAAAGTTCAGCCTTGCTATACGGTGGCGAATGCTGGATTTTGTAACAAAGAGAAATTATCAGAATACAGGCATCAGAGAAAAGGGTTTCTGAGGGCAGTAAAAGGTTGTACTAAAACTGATCACGAAAGAAATCAAGATATTCGGAAATAATGGAAAGTTGTATCCGTGGTCGATCAAATCGAAAAGTATGAAAGAAATTGGACCCAACATCTATATAGAATGGAGGAGCAACGCCTTCCTAAAAAGACAAGGAAATTGGAAAACGAGATCCCGGATTTATATTCGATATTATCGAAGTATCGATATTTTCTTATGTAGTTGGCTTCAATATTAAATAACAATTTGTATCTCTTAGTGCAACCCTTAATTACCTAACAAATTCTCATAGAATTACTACTCCGTTTGTATCCATTCGATCTCAACTTACCTGACTTGCCACCATAGGCCTCACAGATTCCTTCACACAACGGCAACACCAGCCTGCCCTTTATCCCTCTCTCTATCGCCACATTTCACCGACCAATCGCCGAAGTGAGCGTAATGCAACGTCCTGGCTCTCCCCTGCGTTCATGGCGGCCCGCCCTCGCGCTCGCCCTCGCCCTCGGCCTCGCTGCAGCCACATTCATTGTCATCAACGTCATCGCCGGCGCAGCGCCCGCCAGAGATCGAACGGCCGCGTTCACGTATCCCCATCGCTCATTCCCGGCCGTTGTTCCGTCCCATCTCAATGCCCACTCCCCCCACCCCACCCCTTCATTAGAACTGTCACCTCCATCGACGGCGCAGTGGGCCGAAACAACTACCCCCCCCCCCCGCCGCGTGTACATTGCGGATTCCAAGACAGTGTTCAACTAGCTAAATGTTCAAATGAGCACACGAGCACAAAATTATGTAGTATCCGGAAATTAATATTGTTGCAGCTAACTTCAAAACTACTGTTTCCAACAAACTTTTGTTCTCATTCTGGATGATATTTGGAAGTCGCGTGTAATATGTTTCCACTTCCTAAGAGAACGACCAGCTTAGAGGTGCTCTGGTGCTTCTGTCACTGTCTGAAGGAGAAATTTAGCGGCCGGCTGCTCTGTTCGTTATTTTTACTCGGTCCACGGACTGTGCGAGATCTTTCCTTCCTCTTCCTCGTCCTATCCTCACTGCTTCTTACACACTTACATTTACATGCACTACACTACCACCGTATCGGGTGACAAGTAGGGAGGTTAGAGCTTTTCCTAACTGGTGCGTTGCCTTGCTGGTAGGAGATACCTGGTTGGGAAAACACCGATGTGCACTGCGCTGAATCTCACCATCTAGCTGAGGAAAAAGTACAGCCACCTCCCAACATGAACATGTTTGATTTGTGTCATTTTGACACATTTTCATTTTTTAAATAACATTTTTGTTGTAATAGGCGGAAGTGCAACGATAAAAACAGTGTATATCCATTTCAGATGAAAACCTCTGAAATTTTGAAAATTGTAAATTCAAATTTATGTTCGAACCTCGTACATCGGGTCGCAGAATGTCGGCCGAAACATTGGCACATTTGCCTAAGACGCGGTCTCTCCCGAACATCCAAGTATTTACTGACTTCGACCGCGGAAGTCTATGCTCGCATCTGTTGTACATCTCCAGTATTGAAAGCCAGAGATTTCTTTCGCAAAACAATTCACACCTTAATTTTAGATATTTAAATTATGTCAAACACGTTTCTAAAAAATATGAGTTTTATTACTAAATAGCTAATGACACTAGGAGGAAGGAAAGTTTCAGTGTGCCGTACATTCTCACTAGATCTATTTGAAAGTGCAGGCTTCCAAGATATGGTGTCAATGCTATTTCGTCTGTCCGAGAAACATGGTTACCAATGCTTCAGTCTTCATACTGCAAACTTCAAACTTGTTCACGTTTGGCCCTGATGAAGGTCACAGTGCGACTAGCGCGCTATTACACGGACAACCAAAGACTCCCTACTTTTCAATAGCTTTCTTTTGTTTTCATTGATTGATTATTGATTCCGGACGTGTCTAGTAAATCTAAGTACAATTATCCCATAAGTGTAGCTCATGTTTTTTCCTCCGGGGGTAGCGAACATCTTCCCCGTACGATGGGAAAATACGGCACCGACCTACCATGGCGAGAATTTCTCCAAACCAGGTATCTCCCACCCAGGACAAGCTCTAATTTCCCGACATGAATGTTAGTGCAGTGCATGTAAGTGTTTAAGTAGGGGGTGAGGATGGGACAAAGAAGAGGAAGGGAAGATCGCGCGCGGTCCGTAACCCGTTTGTTAGAGTACTGCTCCGGCATTCGCCCGGCGTTGATCGAAGAAACTATGGAAAACTACCGATCAGAGCAGCCGACCGCTAGAGTTCGCCTCTAGAAAGCGACAGAAATTGACCTAGCTATGTAGCTAGTACCGAAAATCGTGCCACCGTCGGGACTCCCTGTCTGAGACACTAGTGACATCAATTGTTGCTTTGAGCCTCCTCTCCCGGTGTTTCTTTTGGTTTCGCGCCGTCTCCGGGTCGTTTCGGGCCAGCGTGCCTCAGCTTCTCCATTCCCCTCCCCCCCCCCCCGCGCGCCACGTCAGTCCGCGCCCCGGGCGCTGGAGGGCGCGCGAGCGCTGCGGAAGGGCCCTCGAAAATTCCGCCTTCAGTTCCTGTTTGTAGCGCCGCGTCGCGGGCGCGGGAGACCGCTTGTAATTGGACGTCGTAAATGGGGCCACCGTTGATTTGATTTCGCCCTTTGTCTCTCGCCAGCGTGAAGAGGCGCGGCGTATTGTCTAGCCGGAATAATCAGGAAATGTTGTTCTTCCACGTTAACGAAGTTGTGTATACAAAATGGAAGTTGGCGGTAGGAAAATGTAAAAAGAAAATTCTGTTGACGTGAATAAAGGATTAAATAATGTTTTGTGCGCACTTCCCGTGGCTTACAATTCAACAGAATTGTTTTGTTTCGTAACGTTTTTGAAACATGCAAGTGACACAATGTATACTTCTGATGAATCTTCTGTTTTCCCATCGCCTTCAAATATTAGAAATGCCGGCACAATTTTTGTAAAACAACTTAATATTTCTTTTAAAACTTTTCCCATCAATTGTTGCCAAAATTCCCGCGGACGATCTCTTCCAGAATGTGAGAAAACGTTATTTCGCTGTTTGTTATCTCCGAGTTGAGGATATGCTAATGTAATTTCTTCTTTTGTTTACATCCGCGAAAGTGCTCGGGGCGAGTAATATAAACGACGAGGAGTGAGGCGCATGGCAACTCGTGGTTGGTGTGCACTCGCGGTTGCGTCATTGCAGCAACAGCCAGCCGCCGCCATTAGCATGCACTGCACCAGCGCCGCTTGCCCCGCGCCAGCCACGCGGCCTCCTTCGCTCGCGGTCACTTGCCGTCTCCTTCACTCGCCCCCTCCAGCCACTGGCCCCGGGCGCTCCCCCTGGCGCTTTTACTTTGTCGCTACCGCTTATGCGGTATAGAGAAAGTTGTACAATGCTGTGCGAAAATACGGCGAAATTTCGGCAGAAAAAACTCTTATTAGAGGGCCCTGGTAACGAAAAAGTGGATAAATCCAGTTTCTAAATTTAGAAAAAAAGACCTTTTCATGAAGGGCCTTTTCATGTATTTCAGAATGCTGTAATGAAAAAAGATATCGACATGAACATGAATTATTGATTCAGAACTAGTATCACTTTACCCGCAGATCAATATTCTTGGAAAATTTTTCTATTATATTGACATAAAATGCTCAATAGCGGACGGGGAAAAGTGACTCAGAGCATGTCACTGCAGTGTCTCTGACCGGGAGGTACTAGGTTCGAGTTCCGGCGGTGGCAGGATTTTCGATTCCAGCTACATAGCCGTGGTTTCTCCAATCAACACCAGGCAAATGGCGGAGTAATACCCTAACAAACGGGCCACGGAACGCTCGTCATCTTTCCTTCCTCTCTCTTGTCCTATCTTCACCCCTCACTTACACACACTTACACTAACATGCGCGTATACTGCCATTCTTGTCTGAAGACCAGTCGGGAGCTTAGAGCTTGTCCCGGCTGGGGCGGTGCCCCGCTGGTGGGAAGTACCTTGTTGAATATCTCCGCAAGCCGACGGTAGGTCGGCGCCGGATCTCATCATTCAGCGGGAGAAGATCACCTCCACTTCCCTGGATAAGGCATGCACTACTCTTTCGGGACCAATGACACTAGCAATTCATTCGCTCGGAATCCCTTATCAAGCAATCAATTGCGTTGTATGAATGCGCCATATGTTTGTAGAAGAAGAAGAAAACGTTTCCTCGGAAACTTGCCGCTGCTTTCCTCTTCCTTGGAAGTGGGAGCGAGTCGGTGGGCGCTGCGCAGATGGGAGCCGCCCCCGCCATTCTCCCCCCCCCCTGCCCCTTCCCACGGCCCCTCGCACAGAGCCGCCTGGCGGCCGGCCGCATTCGCATTCCTGGCATAGCTGTGCGGTGGCCGGCCGCCCGCGCGTCGCGCCCCGCAGCCCTAATAACTGGGGCGTCGAATTTAAGAGCGGATAATACGCACCCACGTCGACAGCTCCGCGCACACTAATCCACGCTAAACTCCCTAATTAGATAAATTTTAATTAATTAATGTCGCGCGTTGAGCGCCGAAAGTGAGTATTTCCCGCGTGGTCTGTGTAAACAGGCTTTCTGCATTAGCGTTCTGCGGCGTTCGCTGCGCTTAATTGTATGTTTGGAACTAGTTTGACCGACCGTTACTCGTCTGCGCTATTTCGAGAGTAATGCCGAACGAGTGCTAGCGTTTTATGAAATGCACATTCGGATGCAGCAATCTGTTGTTCAGAAACACTCTTTCGTCGGCTGCTTTTGTTCAACAATAATTACACTGTGAAATCGATTCGGAAATCGATTAAACAGGTTGTTTCAGTTTGATTTTAATTCCAGTAATTTAATTAAAATGTCATTGTTTTCCTGTTTTCTAAATCGCTACCGGAGAGGATCTCAAACGATGAATTAGAATGGAATTATAGGTTCGAAGGTGAAAATGGGAATAGCAATGATGTTTACAATATTGCGAAGGAAACATTACCGATGCAATCCGGGACGAGACCGATGCAATCCGGGATGCAATCCGAGACGCATCACTGACATAGTGGATAATGTTTCGGCCAGGGTATTGAGGCCTTCTTTAGAGTGTACTGCTGGCCGTAAGAAGGCCACAATACGCTGACCGAAACGTTAGCCACCATGTCAGTGATGCGGCTTGTCCCGGATAGCCTAGATAACACAAACTCCGATCGAGGAAGCCTATGCAACCAAATGTTACCGATATTAGAATAATTAAAAAAAGATAATATTAAGCATCCTCTTAATTTTTTAGAACTTACAAAATTTATATTTTAAAAAATGGTTCAAGCCACATTATGAGTAAGAAACGTAATAACATAGCGTGAATAACCTCGTTTATCGTTTTTCTTTCCTGACATGGGGATTTTTATGTTCACACGAATTTTGGACAGATAATTGAGAGGAATCAATAATTTCAGTTCTGTATTACATAAATTGTGCCGTTTTTCTAGGGCATAAACGAAACCAACTATTAATCTGGATAGACAATAATTCCATTTAAATTTCTAAACACAATACTAAAAAAACATGGAAACATCAAACATTTTGATTTAATAAAAATTAAAATTACGAATGGCATATTAAAATTCAATTTACTCATTTGATTCTTCTGCTTTTATTCAATGTATTCATTCAATACTCATTTAAATATTTTGTGAGAAAAACAATTCATCAATTTAATCGTTTCCAGTATGTATGTGATATGTTAAATGTTATTCACGAAATAACAAAAAGTATTGCGTGGGCTGCATACATGAAAAGAACTCTTTGTTTCAAAACTGGGAAATATAATCGAGGGTGAGATAAATTTCCAACTTTATTTTGTTTCATTGTATCTGTTTTGTACTCTCACCGAAGTGTATACAATTGTAATTTCGTCTATTACGTATTAATGATTTTAAACATAGTGAAATGTATATTTAAATTTCATTTAATGTAATTTTTTTAATTACTATCTGAAATTTTACTTAAATTATATACTTTTTACGTTGTTGTCTCAATTAGAGTATGATAATACCACAGTAATTGAGAAATATGCAAGTGAATTAACACGTATAAATTGAACGATAATTCATGAATTATTTTGGGAATAAATAAGACATTTTTATTAGCTGTAGTACTATCATTATTATTATTATTATTATTATTATTATTATTATTATTATTATTATTATTATTATTATGTTTATTTCTAATTAACTTATAAATACAAATACTGACAAAAGTAATTATCATAGGTCAAACAGAGTTAAAAGCTGAAAAAATATATTGAGATAAGGCACTTTGGTTGTGTTTGTGATTTCGTTGACAAGGCATTGATGATAATGTTTACCTTGACCTTTTCAAATTTATCTGTAAGTAATGCTAGTAGTTTCGAAGATTGCCTTGCGCTTTCAGCATTGAAACTTAAACAAACAAAAAATTAGTGAACCAATTAAGTGAATCCCTCCCCTGAATTTCTGAGAATTCTTTAAAAGAGAAAAAACATTAAGTCAAAAAGTGTTTTGTAAAACTTGCTTATTCATTAAATTAATTAAAATGTCGTTATAATTTGGAGGGAATTGGACATCAAAAGTTTAGAATTTCTCTCCATTGTTTGCTTTTATATTATAGAGAAAGGTTTCGGAAGAGTCAATAAAACTTTTCCTAGAGGATAATTTATCAAAATAAATTAGTTTATTTAATTAAATTACCTCTTAAGTCGTTTCGTATGATTAATTATAATCCATCTCGTGTAACTACGTTTTCAGTAAAGAATTTTGACAATTATTAACAAGATTCAGTATTAATTCGATATTGTCGACGAAGATTTTTATTTATATTTATTATATTTTCAAGATAAACAGAAAATGTGCTCTTTATTTTAAATAATTATTTACGAAATACCATGTTATAAGTATACATACGTCCATTAAAGGAATTGCTTCTTGTTATAAACCCTCAACTTTCAAAGGTTTCAGAATTAAATTACTTTCCACATTCATTTATACAGTACATAAGTGAATAAAAAAACAATTTCTAACCAGAGAGAATGCGTGGCAATCCACAAATTGCTTTTTTTACTGTTAAGTTTGAAAACAGAATTTACTTCACGGCGATTTTTTTTTTTCAAAATGAACAACGATAAAAGATTCACGGTCACATTTGTTTGGTTGTTTAGAATAACTAAGAGAAATAACAACATGTATGTTATTAACACAATACCCTACGTACATTGTGTAATATAAAACGAATATCGGTTCAGAATCTAA
This sequence comes from Gryllus longicercus, assembly GCA_038098605.1. Taxonomy (NCBI): domain Eukaryota; kingdom Metazoa; phylum Arthropoda; class Insecta; order Orthoptera; family Gryllidae; genus Gryllus; species Gryllus longicercus. The sequence goes on along the minus strand of JAZDUA010000143.1, from coordinate 1,548,131 downwards.
TCTAAAATTTCTTTCATGTTTCACAATTGAACTATGAACTAAATAATTAAATTCCAATGAAACGGGGAAGTAGGGCAACGGATCAAAACTCTTAAACGCGAAAATGCTTGTAATTGTAATTTTAATTATATCCGTCTCCCAGTAGTAATTACGCCCTACCGTGAAGGAAATGTCACGCGGAAGTAAGGCTTGCAGAAAGTGGCTGGCTGAAGCAGTCTGACACACGGGAGGGGGTGGGGGGTGGAGGGCAGATAAGACGCGCCCCCGTCCGGTGGCGCGCTGTTTGCTCACGGCCGAGAAGATGCAAGCGGGTTTAATCCCGCGTCGATAAATTGGCGCGCTCTGGCGGACTCGCTGGCGTCGTAATTCATTTTTAATGACGCGCGGCATCAAAGGCCGCCTCCGCCTTTGTGTGGGATTGACGTGCCGCCTCTGCCATGTCACCAGCGACCCCGCCATGGCACACGTCCCCACCACGCCACCGATCCTTCCCCCGCCCTCGTCCCCACTTCCAACGCATGAAAAATCAGCCGCCGCCCGTTCCATCACCACCGTCACTATCACCGCGTTGCTATCTCCGCTACCCACACCGTCACAAGCATCGACGTCATTGCTCCCACCACTACTGTCACCGTGTCTCCCTCCGACGCATCAGGAGAGAGAGCTCAGAGCATCAATTGATGTCACTGCAGCCCCTCTAATCGGGAGGTCCTGGGTTCGAGACACGACAGGTGGCAGGATTTTTGACACTGTCAGCTAGGTCGAGTGCAGTCGCTGTCTAGAAGAGAATTCTAGCGGCCGGCTGCTCTGATCGGTAGTTTTCCGTGGTTCCATCACCACCGTCACTATCACGTTGTTATCTCCGCTGCCCACACTGTCATACCGTCGACGCCGTCGCTCCAAGCACCCCTGTCACTGTCACTGGCTTTGCCGCTGCCTGCACCGCCGCCATCGCTAATACTTTCGCCACCAGCACAACCACAGCCGCCGTTTCTAGCATCACCACCAACACAGGCGTCACAACCGTCACCATCACATCGTCGCTGTCGCCGCCACCATCGACACAACCGCCGACATAACCGCTCCCAACACTACCGCAGACTCCACTATCACCGACACTCCCCGCTGATGCCACCGCCGCCGACGGCGCCACTGCCTCCGCCTCTGGCAAAATCACAGCCACCGATTGCAGCGCCACCTTCGACACTTCCATCCACGACATCTCCATCACGACGGTGCCATCTCCTCCGCCAACATCATCACAGCCGTCGACGTCATCTCTCTGCTCCCGACACTGCCGTTGGCAACATAGCAACCATGCACTACACTACCACACATACTGGGAGACCGGGAGGGATCTTAGAGCTTGTCCCGGCTGGGGTGGTGTCCTGTTGTTGGCAGATACCTGGGTGGGGAAAATCCCGCTAGCCGACGGTAGGTCGGCGCCGATCCCTCCGTCTAGTGGAGGATGATCACCGGCACCTCCCACTGAAAAACATGCACTACACGTATGGGATTAATGGCCTTAGCATTTGACGCGCCCGGAATCTCCAATCAATCAACTAATCAATTAATCAAAAAAAACACAAAACCTTATACTTACTACTCCACCACCACTTCCTCTGCCCCGCCATTCTATATTTATGGCGCCCGCTCCTCATCCCCCACCGCCCTATCACAAACCCCATCGCCCCCGCCTGCGCCGCCCCAGAAGATTCCGTTCGAAGATTACACGGCAGCCACGTGACGTTTTGGGGTCGCTTTGCCTCCGCAGCCGGCGCCGGCAGTCGGAGCCGCGGCCGCCCCCGCCGCCCGCACACGTGATGAAAGAGCAGCCCCTTTGGATTTGCGCCCCGACTCAAGCCCTCACTAATCCTCCCCCGCGCAAATGGGATTCTGCTTTCTTATCCTGCGCTCGTCCATGTCATTCCGGAATTCGAATTTTAAGAACTCTCAAATCATCAGAAAGGTCTAGTCAGGGTAGTTATTTGCTCGCCTTTTAGATCGTTTATGGTGTAAAAGAAGTATTTTACTTCCCTATGATTATATCTACGATGGTATCGGCTACGTATGGCAGCGAATTTAACGTACCAAGTGTTCATATAATAGACACTTAAGTTAACTTACATAATCACTGAACAGCAAAAGTGTATGGAATTATTTATAAGAATGTGCATGAGTATGTAAACTATAATAATGTTTTGATCACGTGATACTTAAATCTTTTTTTTGTTCGGTATTCTTCAGACAATTTATCACAGTTCATATCTGGTGCATGTTACAGAAACATCCCTCAGTACGTTCAAAATAATCTGCGTTATTTGGAAAAATCATAAATAAAAACATGATTAATTACATTGAATTTAAGGACAAGTAAATGCGTAGACTGTTGTGTTATAAAGATCGATCGAGTAATTTGGGTTAAATTCCTTCCAACGTTTTAGCCACTAGCGTTGTTCACCGACTGACGAACGGACTTTTTGCTATTAAGCAACTTTTCGGTATCAAGGATCTACAAACCTGCGATTGTGCCTGTACAACGTGTTGGAGGAAGTAATTTACTGCATATGGATAAAGGTGTATTCACTTTTTCAGAATCAGGAACCAACAAAACGGATTTTTTCTAAAAAAATGCCTTTTTTCCCGCAGCAGTAAAAAAACTTTCTCTATGCTACATACATATTACGAGAGAAAGTAAAATTTTTACCTGCAATTGCTAGTTGTGTGCTCAATAAACATTTACAGTTAGTTCTCTGAACAATGTTCATTTCGATTCGCGGGGTAAATTATTGTGCCCGGAAACCTGTGACGTTCTATGAGGGGTGCGGTTTCCAACTGCATTATACTGAGTAAATGAAATGTTCATTACCCGCACATATATTAATAGGTGCATAATACTTAAATACATTTATTTAATACAATAATAACTTAATTTACTCTTTAATGAAATTATATTTTGAATTGTCAAATTAATTTAGAAGAACTCTTCGTAATGTTCTCGTTTAGTGATTTGTATAATGTAACTAAATTTAAAGTGTTAAATGAAAGTCCAGTTAGCTTCAAATTGTTCAAAGTGAAACATAGAAATTTTAATTTTATATAGAACAATCCTTGGGCAAGTGATATTTCATGACGTTACGAAATACAAAATTACATTTTATTTCCACGTGTTACATCGTCAAGTGACTTCAAAGATTATGCGAAAACATTGAAGCAACCAGTGGTCCTAAAACGGCGCGTACTTTCACCCCCTTATTTTCTCTCAAAATTACGAAAAAAGTACTAAAATTTCAAAAATATTGAACATGACCTTATTTGAAATCGATCTTTAAGAAACAGATTTTATCAAGGGGAAAAATCTCTTTCTTGAATATTTTAGTTGTAGGAATATCCCGAAAGCATTTTGAACTTTTGCAATTTTTAGAAAATCAGAGCTTTCAACGAACATGAGACCTGCACCATTCTCTTAAACGTTCTTTATATTATCTATAAAACAAAATTTAATCAAAAACGATTGAGTCGTTTTGCCGTCATTCAATTGTTCGGTAGAAAGAACCCACAAAATGTGGATTCTGATTCACCGCGTGATAGATTTCTAAATTTAGCTACTAGATTTATCAACTTTTCCGTTACCAGGACTCTGTAATAAGAGTTTTTCTGATGAAAATTCGGAGCGTTACATAACTTTCTCTCCACTCTGTAGGGAGAAAGTAAAAATTAACGTGCACACTATTCGAAGAATAAATAAAGAAATATGAGATGCAAATTATTGATTATTTTCAAGATCGTCCCTAAAAGAATATTCTTTCTGAAAATATTCCTTGGGTTAATGAAAGAAAATTTCCAGAGAGTCATTATTCAGTATCTCGTTAGGCTCCTCATTAATAAGATTTTCACTGAGTGGAAGCTGAGTAGGTATGGATTCTGTTTTGAATATTTACAAACGATAACAATTACTCCTGTTCATGGAAAGTTAAATATTTCACATTGCTGGAGAAAAGAAATTTTCTAAATGTACTCACTGATAATCTTGCATTGCATTTGACTGTCTACTAGTATAAAAAAATCATTGAGAAACTGGAGGGGTTATTTACAAATTTTCGTATAAATAAATATTGCCTACATCTGATTTATTTTTATTTTACCTTTTAATAGGGCTAAATAAAGTATTTTAATTCCTAGTATATGTAATTAACTTATTAACTTTTCCTGCCACTAGCTCATTTCTGCGGTTCGTAGAAAAAGTATTTCTTTCTAGAGAGTTGACAATCTCGCCTATTCAGGATCTCGACTATTAAGAAGGACTAACATCTAATGTAACAGTAACCAGTTTAAACGTCAAACTATGTTACCACCTTAAACTCTACACAATCTAAATAATTCTGTATTTTGAATTATGTATTTTGCAGTGTAAGAGAATTTGCAATTGTCGGTTGCTTCTAACTCAATAAGAAATTTCAAATGACACCAATATCTTTGAGATTGCTTCAGTAATTCTCTTTTAAAATATACCTAACTCACTAGCACGCGATCACGTAATGTGACTTTTTCACGCGAACTGGGACTTAATGGTTTCTGAAACATGCTGAATGCGGATTTCAAATTGCGAAAATTTCGAAACATTATGCAAATAACAGCTTTCCGAGCTGTACAGGTTATAGTAATCTCCACTCCAATTTTTTCACGTTTTTTGGTATCTCATTTGACTTAAAGACGTTTTCTGTGAGCCAAGATGGAAGAATAAGAGATCTGTGAAAATAATGTCTATGATAATACTATGTGTAATTTTTTTTTGCATATTTACAGTATTGTGTGTGCACAAAAAAGGGGTACTATTTTGAACACACAAATTGGTAGATGTATATTAAAACACGAAATTATAGACTTTACAATTTGAAGAATGTACTATTAGGTATTGTAAAAATGTTAGAATATGAGATTGGAGGATTCTGGAACACTGCCGTTAAATCGATTTTAATTGATAACCAATCGAATATTGTAATAAAATATTGCTATTCAAATAACCTACCAGTTTTAACAACTAAAAAATAATAACCGTAATTTTCTTACTACTTTACGAAAATTATTATTGTTATGGTGGACCTTGTATTTTCAAAACTCCTGGGTTCTATTAACCCGTATTACGAAACTGCCCTCTGATTTGTTTTTAAATTTGACTTTAGATAACGAAGTCATTATATACTAGTTTAATTTATGCAATATTATTAATTTGTATATTTTAATTTATAACAAATTGAAAATAAAATGTCTAAATGATATATTTATAAATAAATTCGTAAGCGTGGAGAATGTTATATAATACTTTCAAAAATCGACGAGATTCTGATGCAAATACACGTTTTGAGGGTCTCCAATAAAAAAATTCTACATATACTCGTATAAAAATGTGGATTTCTACGCACTCACTCGTGCTTCTTTTCTTAAAACATCTAAAAAACGTGTTGACATAGGGCAAAAACCATTTTTTACCGTGACATCGCCTCACATTATGAAAAATCGCACGAGTAGTAGGTTACAACAGAAGTAAGAAAATAAAGAACACATTAATGGCAAACCAAGTTTAATTTCGTTATTATTAAACTATTCCCAGAAACTCTTATGTATAATTATTAACACAAGTAATTAGTAGGTTACTATTAACAAATAATATATTATAATGAAACTAATAATAGAACAAACACCTAAACTCAAGAACACAATGGATTTCTTAACTGATGGGAAGTTTTTGTAAATACCTTATAATTTTTGGGATAATAAATTAGATTAAAACCGTCATTACACGCGCTTAATATAAAAATAACTATATAAACACGTCGTGCACAAACACGGTTTCACGTTCTTGTTTTCCATGTATGAAACAGCTAATTTTTTTCATTCTATGAAATAGCATGCGAAACATGACGAAGCTTGCGAAAAACATCGTGTAGAGTGTTAGAAACATTTTTGACGCACAGCGTGTTATAAAAACAGGATGCGCAACACGTGAGGTGATTCGCGTGGTCCTCTTTTTTGACAAGCTTTGCTCGTGCGCGAATCACCTGTTTAGAGAACTTGTTATATAATATACTGCTTCTGAAAGGTTGTGTTTCCGTCTCTGTTTACAGACATCAGCGGGTAGCGATACTTAGAATATTCATGAAAATCCAAGGCGCACTCGATGTTCTGTGAATTCAAAACGGATTTTAATTTTTGTGAGAATATGTTGTATGTAACATCCCCAGGATATTTCCAAACTTTTCTCTAATTTAGCTTTAAAAATTTCTGTGAGTTTTTTATTCAAATAGAGTGAACTGGACATATAAATATTGGGAAGTCAACTTTTCATTCAAACTTCCTAATTTTGCAAAATTTCAAGTTTTTCGACACTCTTCTACGACGTTAATTTACCTTATTAAAAGTGGATATTTTTAATAACATATCATCTTAATCATCAGATTTTCCAATGAATTCATGCAGAATTTTTTTTTCAAATTATGAGTAATTTTCGCGTAAATTAAAAAAAATTATGTTAATTAAAAAACGACTTAGACCTGATTTTCTCAAAAATGACTCCATGTCAAAGAAAGTGGATGTAATTGTAACACCCCAAACTAGGGTGGAAATGTATGAATTCAAAGATGGAGACCATGATAATATTGTATTTTCAAAATGGCATTAAATTAGTATTATATACTATTAAATATGCGTAATAGTATTATTAATACTATAAATAGTATTCAATTAAAGTAATATTATATCAAAATTTTGAGGCCCTTAATTGCTTCAAATAATTTGGCATCCAGTGTTCGTTTGCAAGGCAGCCGCTGTAAGCCGCGCGGCGTGGCGCGGCGAGCGAGCTGGGGAGCGCCGTGGACGGCGAGCGCCGCGCACGCCGCAGTCTGTGGCGGCCGCGCCGCTCCTCGCCACGCCGCTCCGCTCCGCTCCTCTCCGCGCGCCGGGCGCAGTCCCCGTCCGCCCGCCCGCCCCCGCCGCGCCACGTGCCGCCGCCTCCGCCGCCGCTGCCGTGTGGGAGATCGATACTGCAGGGGCGCGCCGGCCGCGCCCGGCAACGCCGCCGCCGCCGTTGCGCCCGCTGCCGCCCCCGCCGCGTTGCCAGGTCCGGGTGCCGGCGACGCCCCAGCAGCCTCGCTGGACCGCGCCGCTCCCCGCCCCGCCCCGCCCGCGATCGCCGCTCCGCGCCACGCGCCGCTGCGCCACCTGCGCTGCCGCCCGACGCGACGCAACGCGCCGCGCCGCACGCGCCCCGGCCATGGCGGAGCCGACGGGAGGGCGGGGCGAACTGCCCAGCCGGAGCACAGCCCGCCCTGACGCCATGGATGTAGCAGATCGTACAGTCCATGTATTTCGATTTTTCTGAAGAGGCCGACGACGTTACACCTTCTTCCTAATAAAATGAATATTTGTTAATTAATTCGTGAACGTCATTCTCAACGGGGCTCGTGGTCTCAGAAATGTGCTAACCTCTGTTAAAAAGATTCATTTTGTAAGGCAGGAGGTGTAACAAAAACCGAATGTCATCGGCCACTATAGAAAAATCGAAGTGTAGATACAGAGAGTAGCGAACCTGAACGGCCGCCGCCATTTAATATCATTTCACCCGAGCCAGACTTCATTTAGGGTTTGAGGAGAAATGATAACAACCGAAGGAATTATTGAGAATTTCAAGTATGTTATTCTTGTTTTATAATGATTTCCACACAGCCACGCTTGAACCCAAACAGAGTTCAGCTAGATATAAAGCGGCGGAATCGGCGGAGCATAGGAACGCGCTACTCTCTATATCTAGGGGCCCTAGCAGCTCGAGGACCGGGCCGACCTCAGGTGTGGGGGTGGGAGCCCTCATCGGGGATGAGTTTCCGGTCACTCCGTGTAGAATTTCTGGTAGATTAAAAGGGTTTCAGACTGGAATTCCCAGGGTTCTTCTGATTCTCTACCTCTCATTCCACATCAACATCCTATGTGAAGGAAAAAATATAAGAGGAACGAAAAACACTTTTGATGTTGTTTAACACTTTTGATGTTGGCCAAGTGAGGGCATTCTACACTTTCTATATAATAGCATTAAATATTTATTTATTATAAGATTTTCTGAAAGCAATTTCGAAAACCTTCCATGTGACTCTTACCACCTAAAATATATTCTCTTATTCATACATTGTAAAGGACTTATAGAAGTTTTTTTTTTTATTTTCTATTTTAAGATGGGAATTTTACTTATCAAACTAAAGAACAAGCAAATTCTGAATTATTGATACCAAAATGTAAAAATTGCCAATTTCGTCATTTATGAGGTTGTCCATCATCAATGATGTGTTTTGTCATCACTGAAATCACATCAACATCATTATCATTAACTTGAACCCATTATCATTTATTCCATATATTACACAAATTGAACATATTCAATTTTTGTTCGAATTGCTACTGATTCAATACTGGCCCCTTAATGCAATAACTTGTCTATTTGTCTACTGATTTCTTTCCTAAATGCATTCTTGCGATCAAAACTTACTGATCAATATCACAGGAGCACGTAAATCACATCCATTAAATTTTGTCAAAGGACTAATCCTTCGTGTCAAAACACGAAGCACATAACTTTTTCACTTTATTCAGTCGTCCTGTTGTTGACTAAAAAGGTGAAAGAAAATCTAGTACTTCAAAAGTCATGTCCGTCTGTAATAAATTAATACTGTCCGGCGTCCGTACATATTTTTGGCGCCGTTAAGATAAACATAATTTGAGCATTCGGTTGTCTGAAAGAGGGTTGAATATGTTCATTAAACAAAAAAGAATCACAACTTACAACCATTTATTTCCTTTAATATGACGTTTTATTCGTAATTTGAGAGTATAATGTTATTGAGGTCATGACGAGCCATTGCCATGGAAATCGCAATAGAATTACACTCATGGATGTTCTGGAACAGAATATCGCCCGAGAAAAGGCTTTCAATGGGCCTCAAACATTCGCCGCGACTCACTGAACTCATGAGTTCTTCTTCTGACAAATGGGGATGCCGCGTTATTTCATTTCTCCGCTGTGGACTCTGAATAGCAATGGCTGAGAAAGTCCGTCGGAGAGTCGCCCCTTTTGAAAGCACGCCGAGAGGCCGGCTTTGGTATGGATGAGGCGTGCGGCCCGGCGGGAGTCGGTTCCTCGCTCGGGATTCCTGCGCGATTCGTTCGGCGCCCGCGCCGGCGCCCGCCAGGGGCGCTGCATCTCGGGCGGGGCCCGGCTCGCCGCCCGCCACCGACCCCCGCCCCGCCCCGCCCAACCCCGCCGCCCGCGTCCTCCACCCCCATCCCGCCCAACCCCGCCGCCCGCGTCCTCCACCCCCGCACCGCCCAACCCCGTCGCCCATGTCCTCCACTCCCACCCCGCCTAGCCCCGTCGCCCATGTCCTCCACCGCCGTCCAGCCCAACCACGCCGCCCACGTCCTCCTCGCCCACTCCGCCCAACCCCGCCGCCCGCATTCTCCACACCCGCCCCGCCCAACCCCGGCGCCCATGTCCTCCGCCCCGACCCTGCCCAACCCCGCCGCCCGCGTCCGCCTCCACCCCGCCCAACCCCGCCGCACGCGTCCTCCACCTCCACCCCGCCCAATCCCCCACCCGCATATCCTCTCCGCTACCTGTACATTCCCTCCCCGTCCCTCCCCTCACCGCCCCTCCTCAACCATCCGCATCCCGCCCATCCCAGGCTCTCCCCGCCCGTCCCCGCACCTTCGCCGCTCACCCCCTGCACCGTCGTCTCCCCGCCTCGCTCCCGCCCTTCCTCCCCGTCCGTCTCCCCCTCCCCCCTGCGCCCCCACCCTGCGTGCGCTTCTATTGCGCGCCGCCGGGGCTCGGCGTCTGGCTCGCAGCCCCGCCCCGCCGCCCGCCCCAGCGTCGGCCTCGGCGCCCGCCCCCGGCGCCCGCCCTCGGCGTCTGCCGCAGCGTCTGTCCGCGCGAGGGCGTCCCGGTCGCAGACTCGGAAGCGGCGGCGGCTGCCTCGGCGTACAAAGAGATTGACGAAGAGAGTGCAGAAAGAGCAAAGGAAGAGCGAGCTTTCCACGGGACTGAAAAAAGAGACCGAGGATTTTATAGAGAGGTAGAAGAAATAAGACTCAAGAAGGCTGCGGCAACTATTTTAGGACTGAGAATATCAACGCGGAATAGAAGAAATTCACTTTTACCCGTAGAAAAAGAAGTGATAAGAGTAAAAACTAAAAACACCAGGTCTGTATAAAGAAAATCGATACTAAAGGGGAGCGGAGCGAAAGAAAAAATATTCGTAAATGCAAAGACAGGAAAAGTTGACGAGATGAAGAAATAATATAATGAATTGCGATGCGGAACATGCCTTAGGCCAGAATTTTGACTCACGAGAATAGGTGAGAGTGATTTTATGTCGGTGCGGTACTTGCAGCGGGCACGGAGCGAATAGCATTCATATCGACTGAAAACTGATAGAGAGTGTTGGAGAACGAGATTTGAATAACAAATAAAAATGATAAGAAATGTATGTACGCGAGGGATTCTGAATAAATGCTTTATATCGAAGCGATAATATTTGCCAGGTTAAAATCAAATTTAAAAATTTAAAATTTGAAATCAAAAATAAGATTTAAGGGAGACTATTCCATAAGTTTGCTATTCAATGCGTGAAAAATCACTGAAATTGCATCTCCGCCAGTTCAGTCGTCATGATTAAAACAGAGAGGTATGGCGCGACATCTTTTAAAAAGTCATGTAAGAGTAGAAGAAGAAGAAGAAGAAGAAGAAGCCAGCGGAACGTGACCGTGTCTGAGAAAGAGGTAGCAAACCAGATGTGATACGAAATGGGAAGTACGTCATTAAGAACAAAATGTAGCATTATGAAGGTTCGTCTGTTACAGACAAACGAATTAACTAGACCTCTAGGCCTAGGCTAAGGTTCACCTGTAACTACGTTCCGGTGAGAGAGGACGAACGCAGTGAGAGGGAGTGCGAGTGTGCATACCAGTTCGCGCCGGTGGGGGGATGGGAGGATCGGCGGAGAGCGAAATGGGAACGCCGGCGCGAGTGCGGAAGGGGGAGAGGCGGGAAAAGCCCGGTTGGCCACGGCGCCGCTGCGACGTTGCCAAAGTTCGCCGAGTCCCAGGGCGTGACCCCGTCTTCTGCCGCAGCGCTTACCTCACCCGCTCCGCCGCGTCGCCTCGCGAGGCGCCGCACCCCTCACCCGTCATCCGCCGTTCCCCGCCACGCTTTGCACATCTCACCCCGCCACACATTCGCCCCGACGTCCTGAACCGCCTCCCCGCTCCGTTTCTCCGCCACGACTCCCCCTCCCATCTCCCCAATCGGACTTCCCTTCATACATCCCCGCTCCTTTTCCCTAAACTCATAGCCTCACATCCTCGAACAATGTTTGATCATTTCCCCTTCCTGCATCCCCGCTCCATCTGCGTACCCGCGTCTGTGCATCCCATCTCCCTACCCTGTCTCCCTGCACCTTCCCCTCGGCTTCCTACCCTTCACCCCTCCCGTCACCGCGCCCCGTCTCCCGATCGTCACAACCCACTCAGTCTCACCATGTCATGGCTCCCCGCTCCTTCCTCCACGTCTCGTAACCCGTTTTTCCTGCCCCGTTTCCTCATCCCGTCCCATCTCCCTACACCGCCTCCTCACTTCCCGCCATCCGTTCGGCTCTTCGCCCCGTCTCCCTCTCCGTCTCCATTGTCTCTCCCTCCGCTCCTCTCTCTGCCCCGTCTTTCTGGTTGACACCCCGCCTCGAATCCCCGCCGCGACATCCGGCCCCGAATCCGGGCTACGACTCCCCAAAATGACTCTCCACTCCGATTCTCCATCACAGCTCCCCGCTTTTCTAATTCTCTACTCTGTCTCGACTCCCGGCCTCGTCTACCCGCTTCCGCGCTTCTAACTCGCCAAGAGTGCCTCGGTATTCCCCAGCTCCTCTCCCATTGCTCGTCTGGACCTACCGCCCGCCCTCCACGCCGTTTTGACGTCGCCTATCTCTCTCTCCTTCGCCGCCCTCTCCTTCCCCCCGGGGCGGCCCCCTCGCCTGTCCGTCCGCCGTCCATCACGTCCGGCGAGGCTCCCGTCGCCTTCTGCGGCGCCCAAGTTTGTTGCGGGAGTCGGCGCTCCGCAAGGTGTTTCCCTCGGACTTTGAGCGGTGGCTCTATTTCGGAGACGAGGCCGGAGGGGAGGCCCGCCGCGGCGTGTTTCAGTTTCAATTCAAATTTCCCTCCGTCTCCTGCAACTTGCTGCAGCTGAAGTTATTTGGGGGGAGCATCCCCGCCACTATACACGTCTAACGTACACATTACTGCTTTTGTGTAGGAGATATTCGATTGCGAAATTTCATTACAACTACAAACTTGTATTGCGATACGCTTTTTTTTAAATATCTGTAGTGAAAAATCATTATCTATTAGCCATTTAGGGAGAAACCAAACTAAACATTTTATCTGTTCTGCACACGTTGCGGTTGGACACATTGTACCTTTTATTTTACAAGTATTATTTACATAAGTGGATTGCTTATGTATTATTCTTGCGAAAATTGTAGTTTTGCAAGAAAGTTATGTGTGTTTACCTCACATTGGAACTCCAGTACTAATTATCCACTCGTTATAAGTTCTGCTTCAGTTACTGCGAATCTAAAAACATATTAGGGTAATTTATAGAACGAATTATCAACAAGGTTCTCGTTAAAATGTTTTTATTCGAATCCGCATAAATATGTTTACCGAACTGAAAGGCTTCTCGACTTACGAATACAGCTTGAAATTTCAATCAATTTTCCAACAGTTCTCCGAAATTTCGTTTCCCATCCCCCAAAATACATCAAGCACCGGTTAAATAACGGCACGAGCCCCGTGATATTTGGCAACCCCGGCAGCCCTTGGGGCGACCTTGGACCGGCGGCCTGGCCGAGGTGCGTGCGCGCTCTGCCTCCTCCTCCCTTCCTTCTCCCCCGCGCTCCCCACCTCTTTCGCCAACCTCATCTCTGCTACTCCCCGCCTCCCTCGTCCCCGCCACCCTCGTCCCCGCCACCCTCGTCCCCGCCACCCTCGTCCCCGCCACCCTCGTCCCCGCCACCCTCGTCCCCGCCACCCTCGTCCCCGTCACTCTCGTTCCTGCCACCCTCGTCTTCGCCGCCCTCGTCCCCGCCGCCCTCGTCCCCGCCGCCCTCGTCCCCGCCGCCCTCGTCCCCGCCGCCCTCGTCCCCGCCGCCCTCGTCCCCGCCGCCCTCGTCCCCGCCGCCCTCGTCCCCGCCGCTCTCATCGCCGCCGCCCTCGTCCCCGCCGCCGCCCTCGTCCCCGCCGCCCTCGTCCCCGCCGCCCTCGTCCCCGCCGCCCTCGTCCCCGCCGCCCTCGTCCCCGCCGCCCTCGTCCCCGCCGCCCTCGTCCCCGCCGCCCTCGTCCCCGCCGCCCTCGTCCCCGCCGCCCACGCCCCGCCACTCTCGTACTCTCCACCTCCGCCCTCGTTCCCGCCGCCCTCGTTTCCGCCGCCCTTGTCCCCGCCACCCTCGCCCCTCCGGCCTCCGGCGTACTCGTCCCCGCTGCTCGCATCCATGCCGCGCTCGTCCGCTGCCACCCTAGCCTCCACCGACCTCCTCTCCGCATAGCTTCGCCCCCTCCGCCTTCGTTCTCTCCACACCCGTCCTCTTCGACCTCACCCCCTGTCGCCCGCCTACGACTCGTCCTCTATCACTACTTCCGTTATCGTTCCCGCCGCCTTTGACCCCTATCGCCCTTGCCCCCACCGCCCTAGTCCCCGCCGCGCTCATCCTCACCACCCTTGACCCCACCGCCCTCGTCCCCGCCTCTGTCTCCTCTCTCCCCGCCTCCACCACCACCGCCACGCTCGTTCGTCCCCGGAAGTCATTAGGGGCGTCCGTGTCGCAACCAATAAACGCGCGTTTAAACACCGACGGCGCGAGGAAGCGTGTCCGCCGCGCAGGAAAACCCAGACGCGGCCTCCGGACGGCGCGACGCAACCCGCACGCCACCTTCGCCGCGCCGATCCTCGTCCGTCCCCGGCGCTCCCCGCCGCCGTGGCCCGGCGCCGTGCTCCGCCAATCAGCGACCGCCAGCGAGGGCGCGCGCCGGGCCTCGGCCGCCGCCGCCGCCGCCGCCGCCGCCGCCGCCGCCGCCGCCGCCGCCGCCGCCGCGCAGCTCCCGCGGCCCCAGAACCTTCCCCGCGCGCATTGTTCAGTCATTCCGCGTTCGGGGAGATTTTTTTACGTACTACGCCCTCGTGAAAAGGGCCGTTAGCATGGAAGGCTGCTCCCAGAGCTGACGATGTGACGCAGCTGGCCTCATAGAAAAGGAGAGCTGATGAACAAGCGCTTTCTGTTTAACTCGGAAAGTAGACGCGTAATTTATATTTATTGCGTTTTGAATAGTCGTTTAGTTTTATTCCATCGGAAGGCCTGACGTACGTATATACGGAGATAATATTTTAAATCTAATGGGAAATTTGAGCTGTTTAAAGAGGGGAGGATGCGGTTTTATTGCGATAAGTTCATAGGGAAGCATTGCAATTGAATTCTTGGTTTTCTGAAGTAATATCATCTTAGGGTATGTGAAATTTCTATAGAAAACTGCCGTTTCTCGTAAAACTAAATTTATGAAATGCTGTTGTAAATTATTTCTTTGATTTAATGAAATTTTAATACATTTACATACTTGGCTTACTTTTGGCATGTAATATTATTATTGTTTATTCATGAAATAACATTATTTTGATACATTTCCTTTGTAAAAAAAAACATCTCGGCGTATGTCGCCCAGTCATTGAGTCAAGGTATTAAGCACAAAAAAATTATATTCAATTGAAGCAATATATTAAATTAGTGTTAAATTGAAAATATATTTTTCGCACCCATTCATTTTCTTTCACCTTTTGGTTTCAACATTTATATTAACATCTCAGGATGAAAAAAATTCTTTGAACAAGTTAGACATGTTTATAAATTTCCATAAACATTAATTAGCAAGCGCGGAGAGATTTCCAAAGAAGTCTCCCGGAAAAATGTACAAACAACGCTCAATAACAAAAATGCCGCAGACAAATTCTACGTAGGCCATTAGCATGCATGATCGTGTATATAACTGCTAGAGATGGTACCGGCGATGAGTAATTTGTAAATAATTACTTTATTTCATTCAACATCACTTAAAAATTAAAGCTTGTATTTCCAGTTCCATGAACAACACCTTTTAATTTCAAATGAGGAATATTAAAAATTATTTTTAGCAATATTGCCAATCTCCCTAAATCTCACTTTTCCACCTGCAACCTTAACCTCTTCCCCAGCAACCTGACGTCTCCTACCTGTAATCTCATCCCTCCTTCTCGCATACTCGCAACCTAACCCCCCAGCAACCTCATCACTACCCCTCATACATCGTTTTCTCCCCTTGCAATCTCATCACTCCCCCTCTAGGACACCACTCTTCCTTCAACCCTCCACTCCCCCTGCAACCTTGCCACTCCCGTTAAAATCCTCACCACTCCTCCAACCTTGCCCCTTCCCTGCAAACTCACCACTCTCTACAATCTAACGTCACCTAACCTAATCCAACTCAAACTCTCCAATCCTCCTGCACCATCACCAACCTTTACACAACTTTAACACCCTCTGAAACCTCAGTACTTCTCGTGAAAGCATCACACCCCCTGCAACTCGCCAATTAATGCAATCTCTCCCTGCAACTTTACCACCTCTCGTGCAACTTCCCCACTTCCCATGCAACTTCACGCAGTCTTACCTGCAATCCCATCTCTCCTTCCTGCATACTCACTACTTCCGCTGAAACATCGCTACTCGCTTTGCAAACTCACCATCCCCCTAAATCCCGCCACTCCTTTTGCAAATTCACTTCTCCCCGCGCAACCTCACTTCTACCTGTAATCTGTCCTATCTTGCCCGCAACCTCACTTCTAGCATCCTAACCACTATCCCTGAAACATTGCCTCTCCCCTTGAAATCTCATCTGCCTCCATCAACGCCACAACTCATCTTCCAAACTCCCCACTCTCCCTACAACCTCGCCACTTCCCCTGAAACATCGCCTCTCCTCGTGCAACCTCACCAATCCCTCTGCAACTTCGCAACTCCCCTTCCCCAATTTCACCACTCCCCTTGCAACCTCACTACTCCTCCTGAAACCTTTGCCATTCTCCTTGCAACCTCACCACTTTGCTGAACCTCACCAATTCCTTGAAAATTCTGCACCCCTCTTGCAACATCAAAACTCCCCCTGCATCCTCGCCATTCCTCCTGCAACATCACTAGTCTCTCTGCAACATCAGCTCCCTTTAACCTTATTTTGGAGCCCTTTCTGAGAAAAAGTTTTAGGTTTTCTAAAAATGTTCAATTTTGTGTTTAATCAAAAGAATACATCACAATGGCGTTTGTCATATTATTCAGTGCTTTTAGCATTGTGCGTACAAAATGTTTTAGGAAAAATTTGAAGCCGTTTTTGACAAAACCTTATTTCTAATATTCCTCACAATTTGCTCACAATTTCTCTAAAACTACTAATATTTTTAAAAAATGTACAAATACTCCCCAAACTAAAATATCTGTTTCTAATTCAAGGGACTGCATCATTGGCATGATTGATCACGTAATATCAATTTCGGTTTTATAGACGGACGGGCAGATGAATAGACGTTTTGCCGGAAACCAATTTTTCTGTATCAATCACCCACAAACCGTGTAGAAAGTAATATACTACTTATAGGACTATTTCAAGAAGTATACACTATTGCGTTATGAAAGACCTACAATACGATGTTTTCTGCCAAAAAATCAGTGTTTCGCCACAGAAGAACACAACTTCGTCTATAATACGTAAGTAGTATGCAAGAATACAAAAATTCAGAGCCATTTTTTTTAGAAAATTTGAAAATGTCTCAGGAACTTCAGGTAAAATACTCGTAAAAATAGTCTTCCTAAAAACTTAAAAACTTCTTTTCAAAATTGCAGAGCTTCAAGTCGGGCCAGATTAACATGGTAATACTAATTTTGTAAAAAAAAATGTGCCAGTGGTTTAGGCGCTAGTGTTTTTTACAGTCGACCGGACGGACTGAAAGACAAAGGGACGGACATTTAAAAACATTATTTCGGTATCAGGGGACCCAAAAACGAGTATTTCCATTGAAATCTCGGAAAATAACTTTCTTTATATTACTTTGTGTATTACTCCGTTGTATACGTGCGTATTCGAGAACGTAAAAATGAAGTCTAGATGTTTACTCTTTCACCGAGACAAAAACCATTTTCTGGTTTCGTTCTTTATCCCCCTCTCCCAAAGGACAAGCAAGCCCGTAGCCGAGGGGGAGGCAGAGGTAGGGTCGAGGAGAGGCATAAAATGGGGGGAGGAGGGGGGATTGGTGGAGGGGGGTGGGGCAGTTGTACGCGAAACGCTCGTAAGTGCCTCATCCCACTCATCCGACGCCTGTGACAGGACGCCGATTGGCTGTAAAGCTCCCTAAAATAAACACGAGACGTTGTTTCCTCGTCCCGCCGCGCGCGGCGGCGGCGCTAGCGGCGCGGCGCGAAGCGGCGTGACGGCGCGTCCCGCCCCGTCCCGACTCGTGACGTTCGGATGGCCTTTCGCAGGTAATTGGAATTAGCACGAGTCGCTGCCGGGTTCGATCCATCGATTGCCCCGGCGGCTGCGGCACGAGGAGGCGGGGCCCGCCGTTGATGTGCGCTCGGCCCCCGAATCTGAGCACTGCACGCCCTTCTCTCCGCCTCGCTACACTCTTGCACTAGCAGATTAAGCAGAATCTGTTAATGTACTGATGATCGATCCTAAATTCAGGTGACTGAGCGAAGTGTTTGACAATTACTAATTAATGAACTTATCTAATGAAATGTTAACGTTTTCCTTGTACTTGCAAGTGATAAAGAACAGTGCTGCTTAGATGAAGTGTTTTCTGACAAGTAGATGAACTAAAAATTAGTTGTTTTAATTAAACGGCTGTGGATGATTTTATGCTGAAACAAGAAATATTTAAAATGTAAGGTGCAACAAATTATAAGAATTTTCATACCAGTATTGAGTCACCGATACTTTTCTTTTCAGATACTTTCGTCATGGTGTGAATTGTCGAATGGACGTCATTAACGATTCTGATTGTATAGTCACAAAATACCGTTCATCAGGCGATATAGAAAGATGATTAGAATTAGTGGTCAACCATTAAAGCAAATATCAAAAAGTGCTCGTCAATTCAATCTACGCAACTCATTTATCCATTTTAATGTACTCGAAAGTATTTCATTGTCAAGGTTTAAACGCTTTTTTTGTCAATTGCTCATCCACAGAATTAAAAAAATGTGACGATAAATATTCTGAAAAAATGTGAAATATGATAAAATTAAATTTAATGACCTCTTCTGGACACATTATGCTCATAATTATGTGGTTCGGAAATATTTATTTTTATTTTAACTTTGCCACTAATTGAACGTAAATACGTAAATGACCGTTCAGTGTGATCACAGATTTTTAACGGGGTGTGTGTGGATAGGTGCCATAAATACAAACAGTACACGTTCATTTGAATTACAGTTAGCTTTTTAAAACATTGTTACATTTTAACATATATATCATTTCAGTACTTTAACATTATTATGTATCTCGTAGTATACATTCTTAAAGAAATATCACGTGCTATGCCAATGAGACTTATTAACATAGTTTTATTATAACATAAATCATAATGTTAAAATGACAGAAAGAAAAATTGATGAAGCATTTCGTTTGGATCGATTTGTGATATCATTAAAGGAATAGAAAATTGCAGTTTGGTTATATAGTTTGCATAGTCGTGCGCCTAGGGAGAGCATAAGGCGTGGCCCACCTCGAAGGGGCCTTAAGTTTAAAAGAAACCACGTCACCTCATTTAAGACTCACGTCATTAAAAATATTATTTCCGAAAATGAGTTAAATCCCTAATAAAAAACAAGTGTGAAATATACGAACACATGAAGTCGTATTCGTTTTAATTCTAAAAATAGGAAGTTACGTCGTTCGCACCGAGCAGCCGTGCCGTGAACATCGAGCGCCACAGCTCTCTCACTGCGTAGTGTGTTTAGATTGAGTGTCAAACTAGTTTCGCTTGCACAGCAATCTACGTGTATAGTTTAAATATCATACACTGTTTCATCAAAAACAGTTTAATTCTGCAAACAGTATTATAAATAATTACCACAAGTGAGTGAAAACCAACCCGTGACCGCGAGTGGCGAAATGAACGTCCAAGGTAGCCCCGAGTCGGGGCTACACAGCACATCACAAGTGTTAGTGAACGCTATGGATACCCTATATGCAAGCAACAGCGATCAGTGCATTCTCCCAACAGCACAATTTCAACTTTTACAACAACAGCAGCAGCAACATCTGCAACTCCTTCATCAGCAACAACTGCTACTTCAACAGAATCAACCCACAGCGCAGCAAGGGCAACCGTTAATGCAGCAGCAACCGCCCCAAACGACCCTGCCCCAAGAACACCAAAGCGAGGAGATGCACGCAACAACTTCCAACGAAACGCTTTCAAACGTAAGTAAACGAAAGAGAAATGATGATGAAAACTCTATGCCATTATACAATGTTCAAACTTCATCGCGTTTCGAAGTGCTTCAAAATCTTAAAGACAGTGATCTAAGTACTCCAGAACAAACATTAAAAATTCCGCCCATAATTATGCACAACGTACTTGACTACAACCAAATGATTTCCGACATTAAATCAGTCGTCAAATGTGATTTCACAACCAAGACAGCCGGTGATCAACTAAAAATCATGCTCACTACAATAGAAGATTACCGTAATTTTAGACATCACTGTGTTGAGAAGAACAGACAATTCTATTCTTTCCGCGACCCTTCTATTAAAATCTTTAATGCTGTGATGAAGGGCATCCCCACATGTTACTCGGAAGCTGACATTTTAAAAGAACTTGAACTCAAATACCCTGTTACCAAAGTGACTAGATTATATGACAAAAAGAAAAATCCAATTGAAATTTGTGCTCTAGAAATAAAAGACAATAGAGACGGGAAGTCAATATTAACTTTAAATCGCCTGATGCATTGCGTCATACAAGTTCAACCTAGAATAAATCGAAACTACCCAATACAATGTAAACGTTGTCAAAGGTATGGACACTCGCAAGCAAACTGCCGACTCACTCCGAGGTGCGTTAGATGTAAAGAGTCACACCACTATTCTCAATGCACAAAACCAAAAAGTGACAAACCGAATTGCGTTAACTGTGGCTTGGAGCACGCGGCCAATTACAAAGGCTGTCGCATTTTCAAAGAAACTCAGCAAGCACGTACAAACCTAAATGAACGCAGGTCAGGGTCAGAGCAACAACCGCCGCCGCGCAGCAATCCGTCTCGTAGCCCTCCAACATTTAGCCCTCGCGAATTTCCTCCCCTTCCCAAAACCAATACCCCGTGGTCACCGGCTCAATCTTTGCAAACCCAAATGCCAACTGATGTATCCCAACTAATAACCACAATAGTATCACAAGTAATCTCAGCCATAATCCCACAAATTCAAAATATTGTACAGTCAGTGCTAATAAATTTCCATAATGGCAAATAAAATCACTTTATTGAATTGGAATGCAAACGGAATTAAAAGACAACAATCAGAAATAGAAATTTTTCTTCACGAACACAAAATCGATATTGCATGCATAACCGAAACCCACTTGGTTCTAAATGAAAAATTCAAAATTTCCGGTTATAAAATATATAGAAGTGACAGAATTTCAAATGTTGCAGCAGGGGGTGTTTTGATTGCTCTTTCAACCCGAGTCAAACATCAACGGTCACTTAGCCCCAACACTTCTAACCTGGAAACTGTGTCAGTCACCGTAACCATAGATAATAAAGATTACACAATAATAACAGCATATAAACCTCCGAATAAACAATTTCCAGTAAAAGAATACAAGGAAATATTTAATAACAACGCCAACGTTATTCTACTAGGAGACCTAAACAGTAAAAACCAAGCCTGGGGATGCAATTGCACAACCCAGCAAGGCACTAAATTGCAATCTTTTGCAGTAAACAATAACTTAGATGTAATAGCACCTTGGCAGCCAACACACTACCCGTACAATAGTAATATTATCCCAGATATTTTAGACATAATGGTGTCTAAAAACTTCCACTTACCTACATCTCAAACCGTACTTCCTGAATTAGATTCAGATCATTGCCCAGTCATCATTGAACTAAAATCTTCAAACCTCTTGCAGTCTAATAATCCCTTCACAGTTTTGGGCACGAAAGGGCACGTCAACTGGAATAAATTTAGAGACCTATTAGAAGTAAACCTTCACTACCCGGAACAGATACAAACAACAAATGAAATAGACAACCAGGTAACTAATATCACACAGAAAATCTACGTTGCATTACAACAATCAACAACTCCTTTCGCAAGACCTTTTACTAATAATAGAAATCCGATCCCAAGGAATATTCTAAACCTAATCAAAAGTAAACGTAACCTTCGACGGCTCTGGCAAATCAACCGCAGACATGACCTTAAAGCAAAAATCAACAAATTAGGGAGAACAATCAAAAACAAATTAAATCAAATTCGAATAAACAATTTTCAAAGATCCATAGCTCAAATACACCCTAATAGTAGACCACTCTGGTCAACCATAAAAAGACTATGTAAAGAAACTACTGACATTCCTATCCTGAAACACAACTCAAATGTAGCTTATACGGATCATATGAAAGCCAATATGTTAGGTAAATATCTGCAAAATAGTTTTACTCCAAACCCAAATACAAATTCTTCCTTTACTAATTATATCACAAAAAACGTCCTGTTACCAGACTATAATGTCCCAGATAAAATAAAATTTATATCCCCATCCGAAACATCTAAAATTATTAAGCAATTGAAAACCCGAAAATCAGCAGGTCACGACCATATTAGCAACAGAGCTCTTAAAGAATTACCCAAAAGAGCTATAACTATTTTAACCGCCTTATTTAATACCTGTCTAAGACTGGGCCACTTTCCAAAAGATTGGAAATTATCTATAATCTTACCCTTCTGTAAACCAGGCAAAGATCCTCGCCTTCCTGCAAGCTACAGACCAATAAGCCTCCTACCCTCAATCGCAAAGATATTTGAAAAGTTAATTCACAGCAGATTATCTACTTACCTAACAAAGATTAGCGCTATCCCAGACTTTCAGTTCGGATTCAGATCTCAACATAGCACCACCCACCAATTGCTCCGTTTAACTGAATATATTGCAAATTCATTTCACAGCAAAAAATACACAATTGCAGTTTTCCTAGACATTGAGAAAGCCTTTGATAAACTCTGGCATGAAGGTCTTTTATACAAACTGCGCCAACTAGGAACTCCCAAGTATCTACTCCATCTAATCAGAAGTTTTCTAAAAGATAGATATTTTTCCGTCCGTATTAACTCAAGTCTCTCAAACAGATTTGAAATCAATGCAGGAGTCCCTCAAGGTTCTTGCCTCTCTCCACTTCTCTTTTCTGTTTACATGTCGGATTTACCACAGTCAAACTATACAGAAATTGCCCTTTACGCAGATGACACAGCACTTTTTACCTCTCATTCAGACATTAGCTGCGCCTTCGACAACATACAGATTGACCTAAACAACTACATTAAATGGGCTTCAAACTGGAAAGTAAAGATTAACGCATCTAAAACTCAAGCAAAAATATTCACACTCCGCAAACTTCCTCAACCACCCCTCCTCAGCTTCCAAAACACAAATATAGAATGGATGAGTGGAAATACACCAGCAAAATACTTAGGAGTACTACTTGACACCAAACTAAACTGGAAACAACATATCAAATCTATAGCAGATAAAACTTATGCAAAAATATCCAAACTATATCCAATAATAAATAGAAATTCCGGACTTAGCACTGACTGCGGCTTAATCATCTATAAAACAATAATAAGACCAACCCTCACATATGCCTGCCCGATCTGGAATAACGCCGCAAAAACAAACCTAAATAAAATAGAAATAGTACAAAATAAATTTCTCAGAAAGATTATTAAAGCTCCTTGGTTCATAAGCAACATACAAATCCAAAATGAACTAAATATATCATCCATTAACGAATATATAAATCTTATGACTCATAAATTCTTCTCATCCCTTCCCCAATCGCGCAGTACAACAATATTCAAGCTAGGTAAAACGTATGGTTCATCAAAAAGAATAAGATCACGATTCCCTAAAGACTCCCTTCGTCCACCTTAAATCTCCTACCCATCTTCCACTTTCCAAAAATTCCACCCACTTACACCCTCTCCTCAAAATTATCACATATAACTTCAAAAACTGTTATCCACAGTTTCTTCTCAAAGTACAACGCTTCATCAGACCCCTGAGAGAGGAGGTAACGCATGCGGATGTCCATCCCTAAATGTTACTGTGTAGAATATTGTATAATGAACACCCCTGAAAGGCAGAAATGCCGAGCAGGTAGAAATAAATTAAAAAAAAAAAAAAGGAAGTTACGAATTTGGATAGAATACATAAAAGAGAAACAAGAAAATGATAACATTTTGTTGTTGTAACTTACCTATGTAGTTACAGCATAACTTTGTGTCCAATAGCCCTGAAGAGGGAGCCATAAAGTTCCAAAATGTTTGTAAACTAGGAGTTTAATTAAGTGACCAACACTCATTAACAATTTCTAGAAGTATATGGATACCTTTTAAAATTTACAGTGATGACAAACATAAGAATATATTAGTACATTCGAATATCGATACCATACCTCTCTGTAATATTAGTGCCTTATTGATTTTGTTAAACAATTTGAATCATTTTGGACGTTTTTATTAACTGTAAAAATTGAATATTGGTTATTGTGTAGTCATTTACTGATTGCCGAGCTATTTTTCAGTAATCATAATTGTATGGCTGGACCCTTGCGTTTACATTGCACAAAAGGAAGATCGTGAGAAAAGTTACAACAGAAAACTACTACGTGTGCACTACACAGACTCCAAACACCTCAAAACGTTGTTTCATTTCGTTCAATATTTACCCTACAAAAACGATTAAATGAGAAAGGTTTATACATTCTAAAACAAAAGTGTCACTATTCATTGTGAACAGAAATTTAAACATGTTTCTGAATATGTAATTGAAATGTTTTATATTTACCAAGATGTTTAGATGTGTGTTGTAGTAGACTGTTGTAGGATATCCCACTATCCAACACAACTTAAAAACGTAATGCATCATGTGCTATACGGATTATACATCATACATACAATACAGATGTTTCAGAATAAATATTACAGACTTCCAGAGCTTTTTCACCAATGAACACCAGAGTAATATTGAATAAGACGCAATTAAATGTATTAATACATGTGTAATTAGCCTGTGATTTTTACCTAACCCCAAACTCACATATGTTCAGTAGTATGAAATCTCCTTGACTGTTTCAGAACGTTCCCAGCCAAACATTTGTACATAAACAGTTGCCTAAAAATCCGGCAGAAAAGACACATGTGTAACTTCGTTATGACTTTTCTCACTATATGTTCATTGTCAAAAACTTTGTAAATTTCATTCTGAGACCCTCTCTATTCACTGAAAATATTTGTTGTTGAGGAACATACGTGTCAGACGATTGTAGGACATTGCATTTTTATCCCACTCTTATCTTTGAATTTAGAAAAGTATTCTTTGAACCAAGAAATACTTGGTATCTTCTCTTCGCCAGCTACATCCTCACGATGCAAAGATACCCTTCCGTCAGGTAGAACATCACTCCACACGCGTGCCAGTGCTACGATTGCTTTCGATAGCTTCCCAAACCACGAAACAAATCCACCAAGACCTACTACAATTGCATTTTAGTTCACCCGATTGATGGATTAATTGATTGTTTAGTGATTCCGGGCACGTCAACTACTAGTCATTAGTCCTGTAAGTGTAATGCATGTTTTTTGCTCGGAGGATGGCGGTGATCTTCCCTCGCTGTATGGCGAGATACGGCGCTGACCTACCGTAGGCTGGAGGGGTTTTCCCTAATCAGGTATCCCACACCAGCAGGGCACCGTCTCATCCAGGATAAGCTCTTAGCTCCTGACGGGTCTTCCGGCATGTGTGATGGTGTAGTGCGTGTTACTGGAAGTGTGTGTGTGTGTGTGTGTGTAAGGGGTGAGCATAGGACCAGAAAAAGGAGCCGCCTCGAGTTGATCGGAGAAATCACAGAAAACTACAATCAGAGCAACTGGCTGCTAGAATTCTCCTCCAGACAGCCGCTAAATTCAACTCAGTTATCTAGTGTCGAAAAACCCGCCTCCGTCAGAAGTCGAAACTAAGACTTCCCGGTCAGAAGGACTGCAGTGACATCAGTTGATGCCCTGAACCATCTCTTCGGTCAAAATTGACGTGAAAAACAAATTATTGCACATAAGAGTTCATTATACGTATTTATTTTAGTAGGCTGATTAAATGTATTTTGCTATAAAATCAGTTAATAAGAGCAAGTGATAATACATCTAAATCCCACTACCTTTTTATTAAGGAAAAAATGACGAAATGTGGTTGAGAAGAAAGCTCGAACCTCTTTCTATACTGAAAATCGTAACGTTTGATACATACATTAACTATTTTCTATTACGTATAAATTACCTTTTTAATTTTTTTGCAAAAATTATGAATATTTTCCATTGCTCATTTTGAATGCACTTTATATTTTTGTTTATTTATTTTTCTTTTTAGATGATATTACTTGAAATTGTATCTAGACATTTGGATTTTTTAAATTTAGAGTCAACGAGTTAATTTCAGTTCCCGCAAAATAATGGACAGGTTCAATTGAACTCGTTTTTAGTTCAGTTTAACCGACATATTCGGGGCATACCAGTTAATTTTCGAAACCTTGAAAGGGCGTTCCTTTCTTTATGTCAAAAAGACAAGAAATAAACAAATAGAATTGTTTATTGTGCACTTTATGCAATTTCAGAGTTCCAACTCGTACCGATAACAATGCCTTTAACAATAAAACCAGGAGACGCACCAGCCGATGTCGTTGTCACCAGATTTACCAGTTCGTAGACAATATCACCAAAGTCCAAGTAGATTTCCAGTAGCAGCCACAGTCGACGTAGACAGAATTACTATAACAACTATTCGTACGGAGCGCATTCACTAAATCAGTTTGTCTACGCCGGCGCCCGTGGCTCCTTAAATACGGGCGACTCCGTCACCATCCGTTTCAGTAGCTGCTTCCGTTGTCTTGGCGAGCCCTTCCGCCGCGCGCTGCCTTAGCTGCGCGCTCGCCAACTTTAAATGATTTTCTGCATCCACAACAATACCCACATAAACCTAAAAATGCGCCAAAAAATCAAAATCGGCCGGAATCTGTCAAAAATATCGAAAAACGTACGAATATATTCACCGACTTCTTCGGAATTGATTCCTCCAGCAACCGTCCAAAATATACAGTTCAAAAATGAATTAAAAATTGGATAAGGGGACTTTGAAATCTAGTTGGCTCCCTCGTGTTTTACTTTATGAACACCTGTTGGTTACATAATTATCTTTCCAGTGTATGTTCTATAAGTGTAATTGTAACCTAAAATTTTAATGTAATCATCTACGCAATATTCTACCAAAAGCTCAATTCTCGAGACAATCACTAGTATTTGCAATACCTTATTAGGGACACCGCTCAAAATACTGGTTTAGAGTTAAGAAAAGAAATGGCTGCTATTTCTCTGCACAGTGGTCGTCGTCTTTCAGACTTTGTTTCGTTGAACTATTATCTAAAATAATCCATAGTATACTGTAAATATACGTCGCACACTTTCGTGACAAATCTACAGTACATGAAAACAGAAGAACGTTTTGTAGACTACTGTGCGTACTCACATGTATTGGTGCATCTTGGCTGAGGTTTTACTGCGCAATCAATAACATAAAACATACCTTTGATGTTCAAAATATTCAGGATAGTTGTATTGATTATAAATCCATTGTAAAAAAAATAGTCTATAATAATATTACTAGAGTTTGAATGAAACAGGGCAGTGGTATGTTCGTGGAAGGAACATTGACGTAGCAGAGTACATTTCGTCGATATTTGTAGAAATACTATATTGCAAAAAGTAATCGGCTGTTTGTAAAACAGTATTGTCTTCAAAAGTTTGCCAGCTATTTACGACAAATCTTGCTTCGTTCAGATACACACATCTTGCCCCTCAGAGCAGTCTTGCCTGTTGATGCCACCCGCAGCACTTGCATTCATCGAACGTTTGCCTACCTCAGTCGGAACGAATATTACAAGGAGAACGTTAACAAACACCACTAGATTCCTTGCTTTGCAAAGGCAAAAAGGGTAGATAAAGGGATGTTTTTATATTCTAATAATCACGAAAATACCAAACAAAATTTTATTCTTGCAAAGTGAATGAAACTTCTGCTTTGATGCCAAAATTAAGTTTTGAAGCGATCTTCGAAATAACTAAAAACCTGCGGGGAAGCGGAATTACATATATTAATACTATAGAATGTAACAAACAAGACAAAATTGGCTTAAAATTAAAGAAAACACAAACAATATTTAAAGGAAATCTAAGTCCAATGTAATCTGGAACATAATGACCATTTATTAAGCACTTGGAGGAACTTTCGCCAGTTTTCTTACGAGCCCCTTTAAAACAATTTACAGAGGCGCGCATTATAAGGAAATGAATATTTAGGAAGGAATTTATTACATTTAACTGTAAGGAAAAAACAGTATCCTTCTTATTTTAGTATTTATTTGTAAACTTGTGCTTCAACAGTTTCTATCAAAACTTTAAAACATCGCAGATGTAGGTCAAAACGCGTTCAATAACTTTTAATGAACCTGAAGATAATAAACACTACAGAATTAAAGATTATTTCCAAATTTACTCAACAATTGTTTTTTCAAGAGTGTCGAAAGTCGGGATCTAATTTGATTGATTTTTTTATTTGAATGTAATTCGTTATTTTTCTCTTAATCATTGATATTGCCTTCTGACGATGTTCTCTATGAAGGTATTGCCTTCTGACCATGTACTATATGACGATATTGCCTTCTGATCATGTTCTCTATGAAATACTATTAACATTATTACTAACCATATCAATATACGTTCAGATATAATTAAACGAAAACAACTAGATATACTTTTTTTTCGATTTTCGTGCATCAGATTCCATTTTCATTAAAAAAAAGGATCCGTTGTTTCCGCGCAGTGGCGTTCGTCGAGGGTTCATCCGGGGTCAGCGCGATGTTTTGGGGCGCGCCCGACAGAGGCTGGGCAGCGTGTGCGGAAGGCGCCACCCGGGGCGCGTTGCTCGGGTCAGAGGAGCTTTTCCTCCTCCAGAGAAACGCCTCGCGGCTGAGCGGCTGCCGCCCGTCGGGATGCGCCGCTCATGCGTGAACGCTCAAGCCTCCTCCTGCTGCAGCAGCGGCAGCGAGTGGGGCGGGGGCGGCGGGGGAGGCGGAGGAAACGGGGGCGGTGGGGGAGGCGGGGAGGCGGGGAAGGCGAGGGCGGCGGGGGCAGCGGGGCTGTCGGGGGCGGGGGAGGCAGGGGCGGCGGGGACGGCGGGGGATGCAGGGGAGGCGGCGGCCGCTGGGGTGGCGGGGCGGCGGGAATGCGGGGGCGGGGGAGGTGGCGGAGGCGGCGAGGGTGGCGGGCGGCGGAAGCAGCGGGGCTGACGGGGCCGGCGGGGCTGTCGAGGGCAGCGGCGGGACTGCCGGGGGCGGCGAGGGCGACAAGGGTGGCGGGCAGCGGGGCTGTCGGGGGCGGCGGAGGCGGCGGGGAGGCAGGGGCGGCGAGGGCGGCGGGAACGTCGGGGGGCGGGAGATGCGGGGGAGGCGGCGGGCGCTGGGGTGGCGGGGCGGCGGGAAGGCAGGGGCGGCGGGGAGGCAGGCGCGGCGAGGGTGGCGGGCGGTGGGGGCAGCGGGGCTGTCGGGGGCGGCGAGAGCGGCAGGGGCGGCGGATGCGGCGGGGGCGGCGGCGGCACCGCGAGGTCAACGACATCCCGGGGCCGCTCGCCGCTGCATCGATTGCCCTTCGAGTCTCCTCGCGGGCCCTCAGACACGCGCCCCGCCCCTCCCCGCAGCTTCCAGCGCAGCCCGTTCCTCCCTGGCGCGGCCCGCCTCGTTCCGATGTGTCGTATGTGGAACGATGCGTCGTGTGGCAACAACCTGTAAATGAATAGTTATGGGATGACGTGGAATGCGTGAAGACAGATAGTGCGGGACGCGTGTACAGCGACAACAGGGTGGGTGAGATGTCGGCACAGAGTGCGGCTGAGACAGCAGGATGGGTGCCGTCATGGAGGTGGGCAGGTGCGACGGTGGGTTGGTGGTGAGGCGCTGGTTTGACGGCGTGTTAATTGCGAGGTGGCGAGACGGTAGGTTGGTTGTGGGTTAATTACGGGGTAGTGGGTTGTCGGCGGGGTGGTGTGTTAGCTGCTTGGGGTTTGATTAACAGTGGGACAGTGGGTTGGCTGTGGGGTAGTGGGTTGGCAGTTAAACGGTGGATTGATTGTAGGGCGGTCAGTTGGCGGCGGTGGCGGTGGTGGCGGCGGTGGGGAGGCGGAGACGAAACATTGTGCTATGTCACGACTGCCCTCGCAAATACAGATCAGGTTCTGAATTGCGTTGCCCAGGGCTATTATTATGGTTATTTATTTCATGCTGTTTACATGGTATATATCTTCATTTCATACACAATAAATCATATGATTTAATGCTCTAGTGAGGTAGTTTAGATACACCTGTTTATAAATAATACCTGAAAAAGTTTTCTGAACAGAGTCATATATGAGAGGATATTCTCTGATACGTGCCACACATTATACCCTAAAGAAAGGTATGTTTTTGCGCTGGCTTCATTAGTTTCCTTAAAAATCGCAATTTCTTTTTACGCAGTTTTTCAATCAGTAATTTTTAATTATTTTGCAATTGAAACATATGTGTCATCTTTATTTTCCCAATACAAAAACTTTCAATTGTATCTACATTAACTGTAAATTGAATGATTTGTGAAGAAAATAATCTATATTTTGTTTTATTTAGAGATAATTATATTGTCTGGGTCCAGTCTCATCTGATTAGTAAGTAATAAACATTAGTTTGCCACTTCATTTATAACTGTGGCAATTTGCTAAAGTTTTGGAAAGAAATTTGGGATGATCGAAGAAAAATATCTTATTCCTTTTCATCCGTTCATAATTAATGAAGAAATTAGAATTTTAGTATATAAATCGGGATTGAAGATTGAAGCGAAGGGAAAAGAGTGTGAGATTTAACATGATAAAGCACACCATTTTCTTTTCTCCAAAACTACTATGAGCAATGTGAGTAAATATTCATTCCTTCAGTAACATCTTAAAGTGAAAAGTAGAGTTGAGTTAGTTGAGATATCGTGGAATTTTAAAACAGATGTATGAAAACACATTATTATATCAAGTCAAAAATACTTTTGAATAGTTATCCCGGGTGCGTCAACTGCTAAGATCATAAGTTCCATAAGTGTAGTATTTTTATCGAAAAAAGTGACGAATATCTTCTCTTGTTGAATTACGTGATCCGGCGTCGACACACCAGTTTCAAGGGAAATTCCCGAACCAGGCATCAACATGCCACTGCCCCAGCCGGGACAAGATCCACGATCCCTACTGTTCTCTCGGCGTGGGTGGTAGTGTAGTGCATATGAGTGTAAGTGTGTGTAAGACGTGAGGATACGACTAGGAATAGGAAGGAAAGATCGAGCCTTCTTTGGCCCGTTCTTAGGGCACTGTTCCAGCATACACCGGGTGTTGATCGGAGAAACCACGGAAAACTACCGAGCAGAGCATCTGGCCTCTAGAATTCTCCTCCAGACAGCGGCTGAAAACGGTCATCCCGGTCAGGGGCCCTGCTGTGACATCAGTTCATACACTCAGCCACCTTTGCCGGGATTACTTTTGATGTGACGTCGCACTCAACCTTAATTTTCAAAATTGGACTGGTCTCAGGTAGTTTGACGCTGAGAAATAATATGTCAATGTTGTAGTTAAGTGCGATACAGTAGATTAGCTCTTAGACTTGAAACAAGGAGTTACCGCCTACACAGAGATTATGTGAGATTTCTACTAGATGCTAAGTACGAACTAAGTATTGAAAACCTAGTCCCTAAACATAGTGCCGCGCCTGGAATCATTAATCAAAAGTAATTTTCACTTGATGTAATAATGTGTTTTCATACACCTGTTTTGAAATTCCCCGAGGTTTCAATTAAATCAGCTCTAATGATTTCTTTTCACTTTAAGAAGTTGGTGACGAAATGAGCATTCAGTCATATTGCTCATGGTAATTTTGAACAAAAGAAAACGGCGTGCTTTATCATCTTAAATCTCACACTCTTTTCCCTTCGCTCCAATCTTCAATTCCGATTTATATACAAACATTCTAATTTCTTCATTAATTATGAATGAATGAAAAGGAATTAGATACTTTTCTTCAATCACCCCAAATTTCTTTCCAAATGTATATACAACAAATTCTAATTCCCACCACAGTTGGCATTGAGGATGAATGCAACACGATCCCAAAAGGTAGATGAGACATTAAAAGAACGTGTGAGATTTCTATTAATGGTCTAGCATGTAAGTACGAAAAATAGTGATATCTGAGAGCGTGTGTGAGCAACGAGAGCGGACCGCTGGCCCCGCGGTCGACCTCCGGCCCACGTGCTTGTCTCGCGTGGCGTGGGCGGCGTACGCACGCCGCCCGCCCGTCCGTCCGTCCGTCGCGTGCTCGTACGCCGGGGGCTGCCCGGGCGGCCACACGGCGCGGCGCGGCCCGGCCCAGCCCGACGCGGCACGGCGCGGCTCTGCGGCGTTGACGTCACAGCATCTCCGCGCTGGGCTTCGATTTTCGAGCGCCCCTACCTTCGCCCTCCCCTCCCCTCCCCCACCCCACCCCACCGCGCCGCCCCTCCCCGCGCGCGACGCAACGCGCTGCGGAAGCGGCCGAAATAAATCCTCGTTAGGTCAACGACTTCGCCCACGCATTTCCTTGAACGGTGGGGGCCCGCACCCCTCGGGGCCGACGCCCGCGTCGCCGAGATTGACGCTGCCTGCCACCGGTCGGCAACGAGAATGGCGGCCCCGAGGTGGAACGTCGCTGCCGAAATGGTTGTCGGTGACTGGCGACCGCGGTGGGGTTTGTCCAAGGTCCACGAAATGTATTGAAGTGTTGGGTTGTGGACGGAATCAGGGTTGTGGAAGGCATTGTGAGAGGCAGAGACAAACTTGGAGGTTCGTGGCCTGTGAGGTTGAAGGCAGGAAATGTTTAATTCAGTAAGGAGAGTTCAATGTGCTGTAATTATTCCCTTTCGGCTTCTAAGCTAATTGTTTTTTGCGAGAAAATGGACTTTTGAAGATTTTATTTTTCTTTCTTCCCCTTGAACAGTTCTTATCATTCCTTGAATAATTAATTATTATTTTTTATTACAAATCACTTTTAGCGCTAAATAAATGCGCTAATGTTTAATACAGGTGAAGAGAGCGACGGCAAGAAATATACTCCAATTCGCTTTCAACAGTTTAATTATCTTCTGTAGTAACATATAATTAGTGAAATACGACAGAGCACAAAAGCTAAGTAGTGTATAAAATACATTAGCAATCATTTTTTACGAATGGGTAAAGATTTTTTGGGTATTGGTTACAAATAATCAGCAAAACCTCGTCACAAAAATCCTACCAAATGTTTCATTTGCCCAGAATTACCAGCCATATAAAGTCATAAAAGATACAAATGGTTTTACATTGTGCGTCATTCCTCAAGATATCGAATAAATAACCATACAAGAGTTGTGAATATTCTAAAGAAAGTGAAAGCTTGAAAGGGTAATTACTTGGGCACCTATTCGATCAGCGATTCACCGCTCAGAAACGCATTTCTACCCAAATGGGCAATTGTTGAAAAATCATAGAAGATAATAATACTTGATTTGAATACAATAAAGAAATTTCGCACGTAAACTAAACAAAAATGTTTAAAGAAACCGAATGCTCTAAAGATAAATTCTTTCAAGCGAATCAATGTTACCTGACCCAAGGCGCTGCCGGAAGTTTCATTTGTGCGCTTTCGCGACCACGTAGTGATTTACGACGCCCTAACGATAAGGCAGCGCCGGCTGTAGCAAAGGGGCTCAGTCGTGCCCTGCGGCGAGGCGCGTTTCACGGTGCCTATATATAAAGGCGCGGCGCGGCGCGGCGCGGCGCGGCGGTGCGCCTGTGATACGTAATGCGCGGGCGTCGCCTGGACGGGAGTAATTTCTGGGAGCTTACTCGAAAATGAGGGATTCGCGCGTGGCGGGGCGATGTCGGTCGTGGGCGCGCTGGCACGCCACGGCCCGCGCGCACGGAACCGCGGGCACGCTCCCGGCGCTGCGGGAGGCGTCGGGGGCGCCGGCGGCAGACGAAAGCGGACACGAAGTCAACTACGGATGGGGACGCTCTATTTAGATTCATTGATTAGTGATTCCGGGCGTGTTAAGTGCTAAGGTAGCTTAGCCCCGTAAATATAGTGTGTGTTGTATTAAGAGATATGGTGGTTATATTTCTCTGCTAGATGGCGAGATCCGGCGCCGACATACAAGTCAGCCTTTTCCCAACCAGAAATCTCCCACCAGCGGGGAATCCCCTCCAGCCGGGAAAGATCTAAGCTCCCGAACAGCCTCCCAACATGTGAAATAGTGTGTATAAGAATGAGTGAGGATAGGGCGAGGAAGAGGAAGGAAAGATCGCGTGCTGTCCGTGTCACGTTTTGTAGGGTACTCTCCCGGCATTCGCCTGACTTTGATTGGAGGATTCACGGAAAACTACCGATCAGACCAATCGGTCACTAACATTCTCTTCCAAGAGCAGCTGAATCCGGCTTAGTACATGTATTTTGACGTGACAATGATTTCCTTCCGAATGCATTTCGATTCTAAATGTTTTGTGAGCTGTTTTTTTTATTTTTTATTTCAATGTAAACTTTCCTCTCGGATTTACTCATCTTAGATTAAGTAATAGCGAATATGAGAAATATAATAATAAATCGCGTACTGTTGTTAGGGTGTATGGCGTCATTTTTCCATATTTTCTGTC
Organism: Gryllus longicercus; assembly: GCA_038098605.1. Taxonomy (NCBI): domain Eukaryota; kingdom Metazoa; phylum Arthropoda; class Insecta; order Orthoptera; family Gryllidae; genus Gryllus; species Gryllus longicercus. The sequence goes on along the minus strand of JAZDUA010000143.1, from coordinate 1,513,897 downwards.
GTTCCAACCGACTTTGGTGCCATTCGTCCTCAATTCGTCTTTCTGCCATTTCATTTTTTGCAGCATTCCTTTAGTGTCCTTTTTCTTTCACTTTTCTGCTATTCCGAAACTTTCCTCAGCCAACGATCTTCCGTTCTCAGCGGCGGGTGAACATTCAGCACACTCGCAGCACCCAAATGAATCCAATCACTGTGATACTGTTATTATATTTGTATTGTGTCTACGATCAATTTTTTATACTATTCGATTCGATTTATTTTATTGAAAATTGCGTTTTCACATTTTATTATAAAGTCAAACATTTCAATATGAAAAAATTATTTTTTTACGTCGATGTATTGAAGTTATAGACGAAAAAAACAAAACTATGATTTGAAGTATTCTTTTTGTCCTGAAAATATTAGGAATATAAGCAAAATATTTACTTAGATAATAATGTTTTGTTGAGTTTCCTTCCTTTTATGTAAAAAGCATCGATATTGGACAAACTTTCCATACCCTTTAACATATACAACATCAAAGATGATCAGATCGTGGAGAAAATAATCCGCCAAGAAACTCGGTTTCCATAACCGAATTCCTCCGTATCTGCCCGCGAAGCGTTTTTACAAATCTCGCTCGTTTCTTTCTGCTCTGGAGGGCGGAGATGCTGATCTCAGCCTGGCTGTCACCGCTCGCCGATTGCGCTCCTTTCCTCCACCCCCACCCCCACCCCCACACCCGTGGCGAGCGCCCGCAACGACGCCGTCCCCGCTGGCAGCGCGCCGAGGGGGCGTGGCGAGGCGGTTCGGGCCGGGCCGGGCAGGGCGGGGCGAGGCGCGGCGGGGCGCGGTTGGGAGGCGGGGCTGTTGCGGTGAGGCGGGGCGGAGCGGAGCGGGGCGGGGCGGGGTGAGGAGGGGAGGAGAGGAGCGGCGGGAGCGTCAGGGCGACGCCCTCTCGACGCGAAGGGGTGGCTGCGGCGGACGCGCAAGGAGAGAATGGTTCTTGAGGGAGACGCTCAGACCTACGGCGTGCGTTGCTTCCAGTGAAGGACAAGTGGCAAAATAAATTATATAGCCGGATGTATCGTACTGGTTCTAAATCCACTCTACCTACAACATTCTACGTTGACCACAAGCATCAAGTGACCCATTTGATAAAAATGTAATTAACGAATTATCCGTTATCAAATCTACGTATTTATTCTTAGCACACGCACTAAATATTATTGTGAAGACAATTGGTTTTAAGCGTTAAATAAAGTGAAAAAATGAGGTTAATACTTTTTAAATTATGGATTATATGCGATTGTTTGTTTCTGTATTCCTATCACAGTCACATACGAGTTCATGCGATGCGCTGTCCGTCCTACTTAACGGCTTAACGTCGCAGCGATCAGATGCCAAACTTGTAAGTAAGTTGTTGAAGTTGTCAAACTTGTAATAGGAAGAGGAAACAGAATAAGACAATGCGTCTTTCTCGAATTGTAATTGTAAATCCTCATTGTTAATTCTAAATCAGATTTCAGAATTGTTATTTTTTTGTTGATATATTGTCATATTTTGAAATCTTCAAGTCCAGGAATAATATTAAAAGACCAAGATACATTTTAAAAAATTATCACATTTCTTAAAGAAATTTCATTCAAAAGGGATGCATGAAAGTAGAGTTGGAAATGTTTATGTGCACTGTGTATGTAAAAAGTCAATGAATTATTTTAGGTAATACCACAAGTGCTTTGGAAACAGTTGGTAAATCCTCGTTTCGCGAATCGAGGAGAATTTCCAAGCAGGCGTTGATATTTAATAGGACTATTCCACGAATGAAATTATGTCCAACATAGTTCCAAAATGCGCCAAATATTGAAAATAACTGAAAGCTATGTTAAAATCAAAATTGTGTTATATCACAAGCGCGGTTTCTAGGTCATCGACATAGTGATCAATGTATACCGCCTCGTAAGATAGACGAGTCCCTGCTTTAGATTTGTCCAGTAGGTAGAAGCGGTAAGCAAAATCGGATAGAAAAAGCGATAAACTTTTTGAGATACACCGTCCTCATTGAATCATTTCGTATGTATAGTTAAACACTCTTGGTTAACACTTAATCTCACGAATGGAGGAGTCGGAATAAGAGACGTACAAATATCTTTCACCTTGTAAGTAAACGATGAAAATGAACAAAAAGCCTGCAATTATTTGCAAAATATGCAATTATTTAAACTTTCATACTATTTAATATACATTTTATGTTTTATATATCAGAAAATGTTTGTTCTAATACTTGTTTGTTGGTTTCTTGCTTTAAGAGAGCTTCTGCTGCCGGTTCCACAAGTTCCGGACATGCCGCGACCTTGACAATTTTGGTGACATTTCGACGGCCGCGAAATGCCCTTTCAGGGATAATGCGAAAGCACAGAACAGGGGTGGGAAAATGTTGTTCATTGAATGTCGGTAAAGATACAACACACTCAAGAAAGTACATTACAAAGAACAACAGATGCAAATAATATGATACTAATTATCGTCTTTTAATGAGTGTAGTTTTCGCCGCCAGCTATTAGCACCAAGTTGTCGCCAATAACGGTTATTTTGTTTTCCAGATAACGACGTTCACAAAACAGTCATTTGTTAGATTACAGTGTCAAAGGTCATCCTACAATGGAGCGTGTGCGGCTCGCAGGGTGAAGGAGGCAGCAATGTGGTGGCCTTACGTCAGCAACTGCCCGACTCCGCGGCGAGAAGCAGTAGAGTAGTGGGTATTGGCAGTAGAGTAGTAGTTATTAGCAGTAGAGTAGTAGTTTTTAGGTAGAGTCGTCAGCAAGCGGCAACGTCGCTTCGCGCCGCCTCATTTCCAATGTGTTTCTTCTCAAAGCAATTCATGTTGATGATGATGGTAATAATAATAATAACATACAAATGTCACCATTATGTCACTTTATTGGAGGCACAATTACGTTGGAAATATGTTCCTCACAGATAATGTATCCAGTATTTGAGCTTGATACTGAGTGACCAATGTATTTTAATAATTAAATTTGCCCATAGAATTGTCGAGTCTTCTGATTTTACGTGGGACTCGAGCTCGATTCTTCTGACTTAAGCGGGTTCGAATACCGGTCGGAGTGACAATTCTTTGAATAAATTGTATTGTGATTATTATTATTATTATTATTATTATTATTATTATTATTATTATTATTATTATTATTATTATTATTATTATTATTATTATTATTATTATTACTATTATTATTATTGTGGATAGATGGTAAGCTTTACGTAGGTTTGGATCAATCTTATGTAGAATATGGTCCAAACCTACGTAAGGCTTACTATCTATCTGCAACATTAAATCAGAATCAGCAGAAAGAACCAGCAATAATTTCAAAATTATTATTATTGAATAATGGCGATGCTCAGACCATTGGGACTGTTCTTCCACATAATCACATTAAATATTGGCATTACATTAAAGATTACAGCAAAGAGGAGAGCAGAAATTGTGTTGTATTGTAACTTCTGGGAATATGAACTAAGGACCATCTCAGCGCGCTTCTGAAGCGATCGATTAATCCCCAATCATGACGACGGTTGCTCTCCCAATGTTGATCCTGCCGCTTCGCACCGCGTACGCACCGCCCTCCGCCCTGCCTTGGCGACCGCCCGCCGTGCTGCGGCGCGCGCTCCGCGGGTCGCAGCATAAACACCGGCGGATCGATTCTCTAAATCGGGCGGGCGCCATCTTCGCGCGGCGACGGGCCGGATGCGGGTCGGTTCGCCCGCGGTGACCTTTGACCTCAAGGGTTACTGGGCTGTGCTGGGCGCGGCGCCGCGTACCGCCATGCCGCCCCGGCGGTCGAGGTCTGCTGTGCTGCACTGCGCCACCCGCTGCTGCGTTGTTCGCCGGCCCCGCCAACTGGAAGTTGACGCGCGACCTTGGCGGGAATGGCGCGATCGCAATCCGGCGCCGAGTAGATCTTCTTGCGACACGCCAGCGCGGTCGGTCTAGTATTATGCCGTTATCTTCACTATTTGGTTACAAATTACGAAGTGTCTTCTGGAAACTGCTACAAAAAGTCATTGTGTCATCCCTAATTTCGATTTCCGCTGTAAAATTGTTCCTAAATTATGGAAAAAGTACTAATTGCGAATTATGCTACTAGATGAAAGTACTTTTACTTCCTCTGAAGAAAACAATTTTATTATGTAGACCTTTTTTTTGCAATAGGCAAACCGCGCAATTGTTAGATAACATTATCTTTGCAAAGATGTCATCTTTGTGACAATAAGAACCAATTTACAAATATCTTGAAATTACGAAGGGTCTTGCCCTTCTCTTGTTGTATAGTAGAGGAACTAAAATGATATACCTTTCGATAACTCGAAAATATTTTCGAAATGATGCTGTCAACTACGTTATTAGGCAAAACATTATTCGTAATTCTAGGTTTATTCTAAACTGTAAACGTTTTATATAATATAATTGTATCTTTTTGAAAAAAATATTTTTCACATATCCATACGTTATTAATTTTCTTTAAAACGAGGCGTCATTACCAATGTTTACAGACGTAAAATTTCAGTTGTGCAACATGTTTCAAAGTGTCTTGAAAGGAATTGCGAAGATACTCTTAATATAATTGTACTCTCGCTCTTTCTTTTATACATGAGACAGAGTAGACAGTTCACTAGTTACATAATATTTATTCATAACGCTTAAATATTTACGAGTACGTGTAAATTCCCTTATTACAATACCATAAAGAAAGGTACGATTGTCTAAATGTATATTTAATACATACACCCTCTAATAAAATTTTATGATTTGCTATTTATATTGTATATGGAATAATAGTTTATACTTCCCAATACTTAAAGATATTTCCAGTTATTCAAGAAAATTGCCTACGGTTTTTTTTTTTTTTTTTTGAAAACGTGACACAAAAACCGATGAAAATAGATCTAGAAACAACTTTTGCATACGAGAACGCACGCCACAGATGATAAATGACGCAATGCCAGTAATCGGGAGAGATGTTTTTGTGCGCCGATGGGCTAAGTGTTGGGTGGGGACGCTTTGCGTTGTTCTATAGAAGCCGACCGGATCGCCGTCGCCACCACCGCCTTCTCCATCACCGCCATCGCCATCATCGCTGCCCCGCCGCCGCCCCGCAGCGGCCCCGACATCCCTCCGCCGCCACCGTTGCCATCGCCTCTGCTGCCGCCGCCCAGCCGCCACCGCCCAGCCACCATCGCCCAGCAACCGCCGCTCCCGCTGCCACCACCGCTCCCGCTGCCACCACCGCTACCGCCGCCACCACCGCTACCGCTGCCACCATCGCTACCGCCGCCATCACCGCCACCACCGCCACCGCCGCCACCACTGCCACCGCCGCCACCGCCGCCACCGCCGCCACCGCCGCTACCGCCGCCACCGCCGCCTCTGCTGCCACTGCCGCCCCCACCGCCGCCCCGCCGCCGACGGCTGCAGCCCGGCCACCACCCCGCTGTCGCCCAGCTATCGCCCCGCCGCCGCCGGCGAAGCCATCGCCGCCTCCGTCACCACTGCCACCGCCACCACCGCTGCCGCCACTGCGCTGGTGCTCTATTGTCGGCGTGCGCGCACGCGCCGCTCACGGACTGTTTACGTCACGAACCCCTTGGCGCCCGCTTCGCTCTTTGCTCTCCTTTGGCGACAAGCGGAAGATATATTCTTTTCTCGGCGAATATTTCATGATTCTGCAGAGAAGTATATCAAATGCCTTTGGATTATTGTGATTTATGTTGCTCTAAAGGCTTCTGATTCTTTTTTTTTTACTTTACTCCTGTTTTCCTGTGAGTGGTGTTTCTTTAAAATAAAAACATTAGTACGCTAATTCATTACTGGAATGATGTAAATATTTCTTTACAAATATTTATCATGATAAAGAATTGAAAACGATGCATGCTCAATAGATTTCAACTAGTACTTTTTGAAACAAATATATTGAAACAACGAACAATTATTCTTAAAAAAATATTCTCGTTCCCTTCATGTTCAGGTGTGAAAGTTTTGAGGTCAAAAAAACATTTCAAATGTTTAATTGGGAAAATAAAGAGGGAATAATACTCGTAAATGCATTAAGTTGGTCACGATATATTCAATGTAGTTTTTCTTTCAATTCCAAATATTCATTAAAAAGCCATCTCTAAATTATACATGCCTAAAATAGTATGAATGTTTCGCTTTTGCCTTCAGTGCGTTTGCTATACAAAACAATAAAAATATGGATACAAAGATATAAATTATTTTTTTGTTTTCACTTTGCTTTCTTTTGAACACACTAAATCCAGATTGTCGCAGACTGACATCCTATTGAAGCCTTTCCAAGGGGCGTTGGGTACGTGTTGGTAATGCATCGCGTTCTATAATCGTGCGCGCACGCGTGCCCATCCCTGCGATAAATGGACTCGCGTGCGGTCCGAGCGCTCAGCACGCGCGCCGGCCGCGCCCAGGCTGCGCACTCGCCCGCGGGCGCCACCGCCCCGCCGTCGCGGCGGGAGCGGCGCGGGGACGCAACCCGCTGTACACGCCGGCGCTGCGGTCGCGCATGCGGGCCCCTGCGGACTTGCCCTTCCCGCTCGCCCCGCCGCACCGGCGCGCCGCGCCGCGCCGCGCCCCGCCCGCTCCGCGACTCTCGCCCTCTCCGCTCCACTCCGCGTCGCCCCGCCGCGTCTCGCCCATTCCGTCTCATTTCGCCTCGCCAACTCACCACCGCTCCGTTCCGCACCGGTGCTCCCTGCCTGCCATCTCCTCGCCCCGCCGCTGCTCACTCCTCTTCCTCCTCGTCCTACACCACGCTCCGTCCCTTCCCATCTCCTCCATCTCTACCTCTCCCCGCCTCAACTCTCCCTTCCTACCCCGGCTCGTCCCCTCTCATTTCGCCTCACCAACTCACCATCGCTGCGCCCCGAACCAAACTCCCCCTGCCACGCCTTTTCCAGCTCACTCCCTCTCCACCTCGCTTTGGCCCGATCCACCTCTTCCAACTCTACCTCTTCCCGTCTCGACTCTTCCGTCCCTCCCCGCCTCGTCCCGTCTCATTTCAAATCACTACCGCTCTGCCTGCCTCAATTCTCCCCGCCATCCACTCTTCCCTCCATCCACTCACTCCGTCCAGCCTCGCCTCACCATGTCCCATCCGGCCTCGCCTTACCGCTGGTGTATCTCTCTTCTCCTCTCCCCGCCTCTTCCCACCCCACCTCGTCGCACCCCACTCTCCTCGCATCGCCACAAAAGGCTCCGTCCAATTCCACCGTGTTGCGTCACATCCCATTCCGCTTCCATCCGCCCCGACCCCTGTCCTGTCCACCCGCCGTCATCCCCTTTCGACCCCTCCTCGTCCCGCCCCTTGTAGCCTCGTCTCTATCCGTCTCGCGGGGTCGCTTCCCTGCCGCTGTTCCCCTCGGCACGCTCGCCCCCCCCCCGCCTGCCTCGTCGCTCTCAACCGCGGTCCGCCCCGCTGCCGCGCGCCCCGCCCGCAGAGCGCGCAGGCCCCCGTTCGATACTCGCTCCGAGCTTACGTAAGGGGAGGCGCCGCCGCCGCCGCCGCCACCGCCCCTCTGCGCGCCGCTCGTTTGCCCGTCGCGTCGCCCGCCCCCTCCGCCTCACCCCGCCCCGCCCCTCCCGGTCCGCACGTGAGCCGCGCCCGCCCCGGCCGTGGACGTGCGGAGTTGCCAACTTTCTCCGTGGCGTGGTTCAATTCATCGCTAACAAGATTAGCACCGGGTATATTTTCCTTTCTTGCCGTCCTTTTCCGGAGTTCTCTCGCCTATTTCTTTTTCACTTACATTCCTCTCGTTCGTGCGAGGCTTGGAAAGAGAAAAAAGGACTTACGCCTTAGTCAAAAGTACTCCGATTCCATTAACGAGAAACTGCTAAGGGTCCAATTGTAAAGCTCCGAGAAATTGAAGAAAGCGGACATAGCGTCTTTCACTTTAGCAGGAAGCGATACTCGTATGTGTCTTATTTTAGGATGAAATATAGCAAAATCCTTCAATAGTACCATTTTTATTCCCTTCAGATTTTGTATTGCAACGTACTTTATGAGATAATTTTAAACAGTAAGCCATTGTCAATTAGAGAAAAAATGAAAAGCATTAAGATTTGTATTGAATTTTGTAAAAAATGAAAATAATAAGGTCTCAATAAGAAGAATGGTATTAAAATGCTTGACGTAAACTTTGCGGTTTTAAATTTCAACGATAGTCCTCTAGAAGTTCTTCGATGCAACAAGTGAGACCAAACAATAAAATATAGTGGTTAAATATTCTTATATGAAAAGATGATGAAACATATTCGAAAATATATTAAATTTCACATTCATGTAGAAAATGTTAATGTCTCAAGAAATAAATCCGAAAAACAATCATATTCACATTTCATTTTGCGTTTTACAAATACGCGTTGATGCTTATTCTATAGGAAGTTTCTATGAATATAATAGACATAAAATGGAGAATGTTTGAAAGAGAGAATTTGTGCACACCTAATATTAACATGTTTTCAATAAGTATTTCCTGAAGCCATCGAAGATTATTCAATTAACTGATTCGACAGGACTGTTTGAACAGTCAGGTGCGGTTTAGTAAACATACCCATCCTATTTCGCGATGATCAAACCATCTCCATTCCTTAAATGTAGTACCCCATCCAAGCCATACACAAACACACAACACCGCAAACAACCATTCGGCCGCTACTGCCAATATTTACAGCGTAATTCAATTTTGGCTTGTAATGGATCATTTCGCGTGGTGCATGCGGTTGGTTATTTCACCCAGCTGCAATGCCACGCGAGTAAACCGCGCGTGAACAGTATCTGGCGAGAAGAGTACATCTGCGTTTTTATGAAGAGGCGGAGGGGCGTTATTACG